>JAOTAZ010000004.1:12550540-12573784 GCA_025629785.1 Erythroxylum oxycarpum
TAGCTTCTCAAGCCGAACAAGTTTACTACGTAAGAGATATTAAGGAGCTCAATTGGCAGGTTGTTGTCAAGACAAAGTCTCGTGATTTGTATGATCTTCCTGATGATGATATAGGTGATGAGCCATGCTAAGAAAATGAAACTTTTGGCCTTACACTTCATGAATCTAGTTTAGAGGATGATGCTGATATGATATCTTTGGATAGATATGATTTAGATGCTGCAACTATTGAAGGAAATTCGTTAAACATTGATACTATACGTGCTGGAGAAGATGACGAAACTGATTATGATGTAAATACTTTTAGGAATGATGATGAGACAAATTCGGTAAGTGGAGATGAGGCAGGCGACGATGATAATGATTGAGCATTGACAATAACTTTGTTTTTAAATTTTGAATAGGTTAAGAGTTTTGCTAAATATTTTGGAACAAGATTTTCATTAAATTTAAATATTTTTTATTTCGATAAAATTTCAAAGTTGTGCTTATCAAATATCTATTGATATGTAAAATATTACTTTTGAATTATCGATACATGTAGTTTGAATATTTTATAAGAAAACATTTAAATTTGTTTGCAAATAATAATATTAAAGAAAAATTGTGTTTTTAGTCACTAAAATTTGTACAATAATGACAAAATTAATCATTAGAGTGGTTAATTTTAATGTGTTATTATAACAAGAAATAGTTATCATTAATTTGTTATGTTTATATTGACAGTAACCTTTCTAACAAAAAGTTGATAATCAAGTGGTAACAAAATTTTTTATCACAAAAATTACGAATAGTAGAGACCATAGTGATAGTTACACTTTTGTTGCAATATTAAGTACACATTAACTAATTGAATTTTCATTGATAAAATTTTTGTCACAAAAAGTAAAATATCATGTGACGATAAACTGTTTCATCACAACAAGAGAAAAATATTAACGACCAAACTATGTTTTGTCACAACAAATAGAAAATATTAACGACCAACGTATATTCTGTCACAACTACAATTCATTCATGCCAAAATTACTTTGGCGCCAAAGTGCATATATTTTTAGTGACAAAACTTAGTAATAATGGAAAATTTAACACTATTAATATATTAATAGTATTAATTTAATTATGAAAGACACTAAATTGTTACAATTATAATTGTATTAGTGACAAAAAAATAAATCATCATAGTTAATCCAAAAAATAATGCCAATCAATTGTTTTGTTATAAAAAACCTCATACCTGTCACAAAATAATAGTTAGTCATATAAAGTTGTCACTAAATATCTTAATTCTTGTAGTCTCGTAAAAATCCACTCTATTGCCCTCCATTGTTCCATATTCCTACTTAGCTACTCTAGTAATATTACCCGTTACTTGAACAACTATCACGTTATTAATTAGAGGTCATTGGCCATTTCAGTTATCAAACCATAGGGAAGCTTTATCACCATCCCCAACCTTGTATGCTATATTTGACAAGAAAGAGTGTCTTCAATTCAACATTTGTGTAACAAATTAGGAATGGGTAGCTTTGTTAGCCACAACCCATAAACACTTTCCTTTAAGAATACAGGAATGCATCCATTTTATCCACAGTGTCTCCTTGACCTCTAATAGTCGCAACAACCTCTTTCCCATTACCATTTTGTTACTAATTTTTTGCGACATAACTCCCAATCCCCCCTCATTACGAGGCATACACATCTCAATTTTGCTTTGCCTCCGCTACCATGATTACCCTAAAGGAACTTCTGTCATACTTTTTTCTATAACTTTAATGAGTCCCTTGGATAGGAAAATATGGGAGGTCCAATATATATGCATTGCATTTACTACTGCTTTGATTAGCTGTAACTTATCTCCAAAAGAAAGATTCTTGTTGGCTCAAGCTCCTAATATTTTATGTATTTTTTTGATAGAGGAGCACAATCCTTAAAATACAATCATCTAGTTAGGAAAGGGTAGCTCCAAATACATCATAGGAAGATTCTTCCTTTTCATACCTATTAAGTCAGCAATATTATCCGCCAGATGATCAGCACTAGCGAACGCTACAAAGTGGCTTTTGTTGTAGTTTACATCCAATCATAATAGGTATTTAAACTCTTTCAAAGTTTCAGCTACACCAATACTGATTAGAGAAATAATGCAATAAAAGTAAGATAATGTTTTGACATCCTTGATATGGTATAATTTTATCATCATCATGAAACAAATCAAGGTTTTAATTTTTATCACTTAAAATTATTTACTTAACTTTAAATTATATAAAATTTAAAATCATTGAGGACTTGAATGCTGATTGAGAAATAATTAACTAATCATAAACATTAACATTAGATTCCATGAATTACAAAAGGACTGAAAATACTTTAAACAAATCAAATCTCAATATGGTGAAGTTCAGCTTATGCCAGGTTGGTTTGCCACAGTAATCGTCCATACTTCTATTGATTCGGCGTGTAGTTGAACAGCACCTACATAATTTCATAGACTCATTCGTTTAAGCTGATACACAAATTTATTGACCAAAGTTCTATCTTTGGCATTTAGATGTACAGGAATTGCTGGGTTGGGAAGGTGGGTAGGGGTCGAAATACGGAGCTTAGAGGGCATACCATACATGCAAACCCTGTATCTCTCGGAATCAACTCTGACGTACAGCTTCTTTAACGATTTTGACAGGGCCTAGTAGCTACAGAGGGTGTTAAATGGCCAAAAAAGAAAAATCAGAAAGGAGAGCAACAGAGCAGTGGGTTGTGGTTGGGTTTCTTTCTGTTTTCTACATGAACGAAAAGTAGTAAGCATTTAATCACATACAACAATGACACCGACAACTGAGAAAGAGGTTGGTCTAGGGTGTGAGCTTAATAGTAAGGCATAATGTATATGCAAATAAACCACGCCAAAACAGCAGTTTCATTGAAATACTAAAACCATTTCAAACCAATAATTGCAGGCCTGAGGATAGGAACAGTGATATTTGCAAGGGTTGTGTATAGTGGTATTATACCTATGGATCCTCTACTAGGTAGGCCTACCTCACTACTGTGGCGTGGGCACCAGAGTTCTCAGACCACCCGTCCCTGCCATGCCGCCCTATATTTCTACCATCTGTGACCCTAATCCCTCTCTCTCCTTGTGATGTATTGGCACATCTACGTCTATAGCTAGCTACTCTATGCATCTCTTAACTCTTAGCTGGTTGCATGATACTCCTTTTATTCACTGTTCCACAAGATTGATTCCTCTTCTGTCTCTACTTCTCTTTCTGTAGCTGTACAACCCTGCTTCTCAGTTCTCACCCTCTTAGGGTTTCTATCATTTTGCTTATATATATATATGTATATGGTTTCTCACCGTCTGTATCTCCTGTGCCTTTCACGCAATATAAGCTTTTTCTTTTCGTTCTGGTTTGGAGAACAAATTTGCACCCACCTCATAGTTCAGTTCATAAATTTGTCTTTTTTTCGATTCTTTATGCGTTCTTAACTACGTTTCTGTCAACTGGAAATAAATATTTGCTGAAAATTGCTTCCCATATCCTTCTTTTTAACACCGAATCATTAAAGCTAATATGATTTCTTTGTCGTTCATATTCTTTTCTGTAACTAAATCAATAGCGTTCTTCTTTGTTAGCACCTGGATTCTCTTGCCTCTTTCTCTCATCGTCCTAAAAGTTAGTGATTGCCGAGAGTGAATCGTCGTCCCAGATGGACAAGTTCACAAGGGAAAAAGTGAAGCTGCCAGCGTGATCTAGCTTTGGCTAGACGGAAACACATAGAAAGAGCTAACTTTAGCTAGGTCATGCTGTAGCAGCCTCACTTCTTCCTATTTGGGTACCCTAAAGATTGATCCTTTGCATCGAAAGATGAAATAAAAGTGACTCAACATATGGGCTACTCTCTGTAAGTATATTCCTTGCTCTATCCCTCAGTTACGGTAATGTCTGGCATGCGTTTACCAACTTTTCGCTTTTATACTGCTTTTGCTTTTTGCTTTTGCATCCTTGCATTTGTTATCTTGACGACAAAGGCAAAATAAGGTCAAATTAGGATCCATGCCTCTGTACTCCTGTTCTAACTAAAGCAAGACCTATGTTGACTTCAAATGTAGATTCCTCGCCTAATACACGCTTCTACAGCCTGAATTTCCTTAGATTTGTTATCCTCGAATTGCTACGTTTTAAAAGAAGTAAAAACTGTTAAGATTTGTGCCTTTTAGCTAACGGAATCCAGTCGCACAATGCATTGGAAGTACGAGAAATCTTTTTTTGGGTAAGTTTGTTTTGGAGTTTCAGGTTACCCTTCAAGGTTAAAGCATATACTCATCTTAAAGCAACACATTGTTATGGAGTTTCAGGTTACCTTCAAGGTTAAGCATGTACTCATCTTAAAGCAACACATTGTTATGGAATTTCAGGTTACCTTCAAGGTTAAGCATATACTCATCTTAAAGCAACACATTGTTATTTGACAAGTTATAATATATATAACACGCAAAGATAGATAATTTGTAGTTGTCCCTCTTTTATGGCGTTTATCATTAGATCATAGCTAAAAGACATTGCCCACCGGGTTCCTTCTTTTCAAAGGTAGAGATGAAAGAGGATATTCAACTACAGGCCGCGATTATCCGGAATTGTAATAAGTTTTATGTGAAGGAACAGTGATGATTTTTCCTTTTTGGAAACAACAAAATAAATGATGAATTTGTATGATGCTTGTCAGCCAAACCCTGTTTGCTGTTTAATGTTTAAGACCAAACAATGTTTACTAATGAATTAGGGCAGATCTAGTATGATGTTCTGCAACTGCCTGGCTAAAGTTAAAAAGAAAGCAATTGAAATCATGATCAGCTATATATGGTGAAACTTCAAATCAGACGGCCAATATTGACGTTATGTTCTGCAACTGCCTGGCTAAAGTTAATCCTTATACCACTCAAGTAGCTTTTGTTGATTGTGGTTAACGCACACAGCAAGCAAAGAATGCTTGAAATCTTCCTGTATTGACAGTAGGAAAAAAAAAAAATCGAAGCCAAAGCAGTAGGCAGATGACTGCTATAATTTCATCTGTTTTTATTGTTTATTTAATTTGACAATAATCTTTCGTCTGTGCAAATTATAGCTTCCAATAATGTGACGTGAATTCCTTTTATTTCTCAAGTGTAAAACATGGAAGGAGCCCGTGAATACGGAAATGTCTGCTGTCTGCAGCATACGGGGTGGAATCTTACTGCTGGAAGATGGAGTAGTTTATTGCAACCAAAACAATGAGATATTGTATTCAATCGATTAATTTAGCAACGAATAGTTAATAGTAGTTCATGCTCCCTATTCTATTCAACCCAAATGTTATCATGAAGTAATTATAGGTGTACAAGACACCTCATAATATATGAGATACGATGAATTTATTTAATTCAACTTAAATCTTAGAAATTATAAGTTCTTGAATGTAGAGACATGTATTTTTCTTATACTGAATCACGTTTAATTAATTGTTTCTCTAACATAATTGCTTTATTTTTCAACGTTTCTCTCTAAATTTGATTCTTCTTTGTGACTTTGAACTACGTGCATAGTTTTGTAAAACTTCCAAAGAAAGATCATCTTCTTTATTTTCAGAGCTCTTTTATAAAATGAAATTTTGTATTTATGTGCTTACTTTGATTATGAAAGATTAAGATTTTTTTTCCAATATGATGGCAAATTTGTTGTTCATGAAAATAGTAGTAGTTTCATTTTGAGCCACATGTAGGTCTTCAACAATCTTTTCAACCACATTGCATGAGTGATGCAAGAAGCAGTCGTAGAGTCATAATGAGTTGTTTCTTCAAATTCCAAATAAAGGCAGTATACCCATGATATTGGATTGTTTCTTCATCTTGATTTACTTCAATACCAAGATAAAAGGACATGAGTTTTATATCCATCACTACAAATTCTTTAATAAATCGGCTTTTTGAATTCGTCAAACATTAAATCATTAATATATAGGCATCCAAGAAGAAAATTTCCATTTTCACCATCTTCGATATAAAGTGTGTTCTAGTGGACATTTGATGATCCATGCTTTGAAAATATTTGTTAATACAGTTGTACCAAGTTCTTGAAGCTTGATTTTAGCCGTATAATGTCTTCAACTTTATCACTTTATCTTGGAGTCCCTTCTCCATTTGCCCTAATGGTTGTAAGATACACACCTCCTCAAGCTATCCATTTAAAAAGATAGACTTGATATCCATTTGATAAATCTTCCACTTCTTTGATGCAACCATGGAGATGATTAAATGAATTGTCTCTAATCAAGCTACGAGAGTAAACACTTCATCATAATTAACTCCTTATTATTGACCATAGCTTTTAACAACAAGCCTTGCCTTTTAGCTTTCTATTTTTCCTTGTCATTTCTTTTGACCTTATTTATCCATTTTCACACTAATCGACTTTTGTCCCTTTAGAAGAGTAGAAAGTTCTCTCATTATTCCTTTGAATTATTTGGATTTCTTCATCCATTGCAAGTCTCCATGTATTTTCTTGTATTGTGTAGTGGTTCATAATTGACAAAGAGACAAAATAGTATTGGATTTTTTATCATCTCTTTGGACTCATAAAGATCTCTTAGAAGAAGATTGATTTCTTAGTGAGTGGGGTGTAACACCAATATCTTTATCGTTTGAATTTTCTAGTATAGGAAATGAAGTATTTTCTTTATTTTGAGAGACATCTCACTTCCACGAGTTTTTTTTCTCATCAAAATCAACATCTTTATTATTCACAATATTTTCATTGGTAGGATTAAATATCTTATAGTAGTTAGAATTTGAGTTATATCCAATGAAGGCTTATTTTTCAATTGTTTCATCTAACTTTGTTCTCATTTCTTTAATAACATGAATGCATGCAATACTTCCAAAGACTCGCAAATGCGAAACATTAGACTTCTTACTACTCTAAGCTTGTTGAGGTGTTATCCTACGAACACTTTTGGTAGGGGATATGTTAGACAAAAATATAGCGCAAACGACAGCTTCTGCTCAATTCTCCTTGGGTATATTTTTGCTTTTGAGCATGCTTTTTTTCATGTTGAGAATAAATCTACTTTTACATTCAACAACTCTATTTTGTTGTTGAGAGTATGGAGCTGTGAAAAAATGACAAATGCTAGTAACTTTATAAAATTTGGTAAACTTCATGGAAATGAACTCTCCTCTTTTATCTGTTTTCAAAGCTTTGATGGCAAATCCAATCTCGTTTTCAATTTGGGATTTGAATCTTTGGAAGACACTAAAAGCGTCATCCTTCCCTTTCAAAAAATAAACCTAAGTGTTGTGAAAAATCATCAATAAAGATTAAGAAATAATTAGCTTTACAATATGAGGATCGCTTAATTGGGGCGTAGATATCAACTTGAACTAGTTGAAGTAGCTTGATGGCTCTTGAAGTGGACTCCTTTGAAAAGCGCTTTCTCACTTGCTTCTTTTTAAGAGATATCCTTCACATAATTGATTGAGTTATGTGATGAGAGGCAATCTATCCACCATGAGTTCTTTTGAAAATAAATTTAATCTTTCAAAATTTAGATGACCAAATCTCATGTGCCAAAGTCAAAAAAAATCTTTGGCACGTCTTTAAGTACCTTGGATGATTAACTTTAATATTGAGCAAGAACATTCTAGTCTTTAACATAAAAACCCTTGTCATCAAATTACGTGATTTAGCTTTCAAAGTGAAATAAGTATATTTTAATTGGATATCATACCCATCCTCTAGCAATTGTCCCAAGCTTAAAATGTTTCTTTTTAAAGAGAGAACATAGTAAACATATGAAATAAGTCTATGGCTACCATTTTTTGTAAGGTTAAAAAAATCACTTTTGCCTTTGATGGAAACTTTTGATTCATTGGCAAAAACAATTTCTCCTTTTGCTTTTTATCAAGATCTATGAATAGCTCCTTGTTTCTTCTCATATGGTTGCCCTTAATTCATTTTCGTCGCCTTTATTAACTTACAACAAGAATTAATTTACTTCTTTTGTTTTTGCAAGATGAGCCTCTCCTTGGTTACTAGTAAAGCTCCAACATTCATAGGAATAATGACCATATTTATGACAATTATGACATTGAATGTTAGATTTGTCATACCTTCTTCTACCTTCTCTCCTAAAGCCATAACTTTCATCATCTCTTGAGTTTTATGATTGTTGGCTTATTCTTTACTTTCAAATTGATATGTATTTCTTCCTCTTCCTCTTCCATGACTACGATTATGACCACTATGATATCTATCTTTTTCATAGCCTTGACCTCAACATCTTCCTCTTTCTTGTAAGCTAGAGGACGTTTGCTCTTTGTCTTTCAAAGAAACCTTGGCTTGAAGTGCCTGAACTAGAGACGCCTTCTTTTTCAATCTTTCTTCATAAGTTTGTAAAGATCCTTGAGATTCATCAACAATCATATCTTCCAAGTATTGAGATTGTTCAATAGCTACAACAACAAGATCAAATTTTGAATCAAGAGTGTGAATAATTTTCTCCACCAGTTGAGCATCTTCTAATTTTTCACAATATGTCCTTATTTAATTGATAATTGTCAAGACTCTTGTATAATAATCATGAATGGATTTAGGGATTCAAATTCACCTCTTAAAGTTTGAAGACACAACCTTTTCACCTTGTCAACTCTTTTGTGAACATTTTGAAGAATCTCCCAAGCTTGTTTTGGCTTTATTGTGCTCGACATTTTCTCGAACATTTCATGGATAATGCTAAGAGCATGTTGATCTATTTTACGATTCCTTTGCAATATGTTCCTTTGGGCTTGATTTAATGCTCCTTCATTTGCCGATTCTTCATATCCAATTGCCCTACCATCTCCTATGCATCTTAAGAGTCAATAATTGCCTTCATATGAATACACTAATATTATCATAATTCTCTTTTGTAAGTTTGGGAATTGCACAACGAAGTTAAGACATTTATCAAACAAATATGCTCTTGATACCACTTTATAGGAAAATAAAGAAATAAGTAGACAAGAAAGAACACTCAAACTCTCTTTGTAAATTCACTTTATTTTGATTTCTTAGCTTCTTGGCTTAGTTTCAAATGCACTAGTATGCGAAATATTTATAGGTATACAACAATATATGAGACAGCTCATAATATATGAGACACAATAAATTTATTTAATTCAACTTAACTCCTAAAATTATAAGTTCTTAAATGTAGAGATACATGCATACAAAATAAATAAACTAAGTAAATATATCAAAATTAATTAATTGCTTCATTTTCCAACACTCCGGAACTCTCCTTCAGACTGATGTGCTTATCCACCTTTTTCCTTTGTGATGTGTTTGCATGCATCTATTGGTTACATGTCACACATCTACCAAACCAAAGGAATCAAGGAATGGAGTAAACAGGGGTAAAGTTCTTGTTCTATTCGAAAGGTGACAATTGGCAGTCGTTATTTCAGATTTACATAAAAGCGCACAAAATCGTTCACAAAATTTAAATTGAATTCCAATACATTAATTCAATGCGTTATTTATCGCTTAGACCCTAAATATGTTCCATGGTGACTTTACCATTTGACGGGAGTAATTTTTGGTGTGCCCGGAGAGTTTATGGGCATATCTTCAACAGAAAAATCATTAGTTACATAACTCGGCGGCAGTTCTATGGTTGCAGATTTCTACTAAAAAGCTTTATTACTCCTATTAAATTATATATATAAGTGCCAGCAGGTGAGCCTAAGATGCGAGAGAATCAAGTTTCTGACAAATGGCATATGTACCTCATTGCTACTTTCATATTACAGATAAACCAAACACTCCACGCCACAACAAGAAACAAAGACACCTAAAAAGGGAATGTAAGTAAGGTAGAGAGCAAAGAACCAAACATGGCATGGACAAAAAGAGCCACGTGAGCATCGACTGGTAACTAGGTTATGGGATTTCCTTATTCCATTTGCATCCATCAAAATGGGCCCCAAGCTATGCTGTAGTAGCACTCATTTTAAGGTTCATACAAACAACGCCAAGAGAAAGGCAGAGTTAAAGTTGATAAAAAAGAAAAGTGTAAGGTTAACATCTAGAAGAACTCGCTATTTTTGTCTGCATGGTGGTGGCGTGGTCGTGATAATATTCATCTTTTGTCTTTGCTTTGGACCACAGCATGCAACGGCCCGTCTGCTGTTTCAATTTGTTCTTAGTGTATTGTTTTCTAGAAAAAGCTTTTTACCTGTCTCTTATGACAATAATTATGTGACAAATTACCTTATCACAAATGTATCCTTAGCCGCTATAAATATGTATGCTCTTCTTTCTCTCTTGTCCACCACTGGAACCAATTCAGTTTTGCGTCTCTCTGGATTATAAGTCCCGAGTGGATCGTGCACCAGTAGCAGTTGAAGCTGCCAGCATGATCTAAACTTTCCGCCCTTAAGGGAAAAGATCAGATCATGTGGTAGTTTCACCTGTTGATGGCTTCACGAAAGAACCCTACTTCTCATTATTTCAGCTCTACTTAACAGAATGCTTTTTGACGATGGTCTTCAGTCTTCACAAATAAAAGGGTCGTGCTTCTTTCTTAATTTTCCTCTTGAATCCCTAATGTATAATGTGAAATTTTCTTTCTGTTTATTACGTTGTAGTGCTTGACTAAGCTGGTGAATGAACCGGACCAAGTGAGTTATTTCTATTTATTACTTTGGATAAGCCTTTCCTTGTGGACTAATACATGCTGATAATCTCGATTCTCAATCCCTGTTTTGGTAATCAAGCCTTTTGATAACCCTCTGTACTATTTATCTTAATCGCTAATCGGCCACATTAATTACTGCCCGTATACAGAAGTGTTGATCATCATGTACTGGTATAAGTATTTTCTTAATTGCTTTCTAAAGACGGTAGACCTCCTTAATATAATAACGATTTTAACTTTTCTTGTTTGTTCTTTACATTCGTTTGCTTCCCCCAAAGCTTTGCTACGTAGTATCCGTATTTCCATGGGCAATACAAATGGAACTTATAATTGAGCTCGATGCTGCGATGCACATCGGCTGGGACTCGTTTTACATATGAAAAGGTGAGGGATCTCAGCAGGTTGGAAGGTTTTTTCAGAGGCAAAATTTCTCGTGCCTTAACCTTGTTGCTTCTTTCGAGATTCCCCTTATCCTCCATACAAATTCTACTTTTTGTTGGCTCCAAATTTAATCTTAATTTAAAGTGGTAGTCTTTGCATAAGCTAACTGAAAGAGGAAAAGTTGCAATTAAATAGCCAAAAGAAGTGGAAAAGGAAAAGCATCTAACCTCTACCTGTCTTTGTATAACGTATTCTCAAGGATTAGGATATCTTTATTTATTTATAGGAATTCTCAAATTGCTTAAGAACATATATAACAAAGAATATGACCTGCTTCCCGGAAGTTGAATAATGCTACAAAATTAATATGCACACATGCATGACTTGTCTTCCCAGAAATAGTGGTTTACAGATCAAGGTTGCTAAATCTGTGACTTGTCTTTTGTTGGATTCTTTGTGTTCCTTCCCTTTGTTTGATTCCATTCTGTTCATCCTTGTCTTTTCTTTCTTCCACTTTTTTCGGAAGTGAAACAAGTCTCATCAGGACGTGATGTATATCAAAAACTCTTTCCACTAGTTCTCTGCACCAAATGTGCTTTAAACACATAAACCCGTTATCCTCAACGATAATAACTACATTTAATATAATATTTGTGACCATTATGACATTGGCCCCACCATTCATTTACGAAGAAGACGAAGCTTGATCCCCTCGGTCGTGGATAACAGTTGCTAACGCTTGGTTCGACTGGAATGATATATCCATATCTTTGATTTTTTATTTTTAATATCAAAATTTTAAAAAAGAAATTGACATGTTCAATGTGGAGCAATTGCAGATCACGAATTACCATCTCAAAAGACTTATTTAATTGACATGTATGCCAATCGGTACAAACACTACCGTACTACTTAAAAAATTATTACAAGTATGGAAATTACTGCTAACAAAATTGAGGCCATTAGAAGATAGTGACTATGATAAAATACTATTTTAAATAAAAGTATCCTAATATTTCATCATGACTTGTCAAAATGTATATATGCATTTTCTATATAACACTATTAGTAACATGCTTTAATTTTATTGAATTAATATATAAATAAAATATGTTAAAGTGTGTATTATCAAATTGTGAGGTTACAATTGAAAAAAGGAAATCTTAATTTTATAGAGTTGTATATATATATATATATAAACATATTTATTGTGTTATAATTACCCTAAAATCTTAGATGGTCATATGTAAAGCCTATAGATTTGCGCTTGTAATCCAGTACTAGGTTTTGTGCAGTTAAAACTATACTGAAAACATGGATAAAGTTTAAGGTCTTGTTTTAAGTCTTTACACCAAATTATAACTACACTTTCAAAAAATCTCAATTTCTTCTTACCGTTATTAACACGTAAGTTGGATTGAATATTGACGGTTTTCTTGTGATTTTCCTAAGGGGTATGAGGTTGGGTGACATCTAAAACGGGCCACCATAGGATTTCTCAGCTCATAAATAACTCGCTTTATCTTTAATAAAAGAAACTGAGAAGCGTTGGACGATTATGAAAATGATCTAGAAGGGGGGGGGGGGGTTGAATAGATCTTTGAAGGTTCGGTACTAAGACCTACGTCTTCTACCTAAGCTCCCACTTAGGATTTTGACAAAACACCTTACTACACACTTTTTAGTTCAGTATGAACTTTTCAATACAACTTGACTTCCATCTCAAGCTACACCTTACAACTGATCGGTTTTTCGGCACAAATCCTACCTTCCAAGTGATTTTCCACTAATCACTAACTCACAATATTCTCAATAATAGAAAATTGAAATGATAATGCTCGGTACAATTGAATACAATTTAGAACAAGCTAAGAGCAAATTGATGATAGATTGGAACTATGTGACTTTTCTTTACTTTTGACTACTATCTACGATCATTTGATGTTCCAATATTTATTTGCAGGCTTCCAGATGCTTTCTAGACGTTGTAGAATTCTTCTATCTGTTGTAGATTGCTCATAGCCATTGTAGAATGATTTTTGTACCATTTGATATCAATTGACTTCGTCAAATTATGTTCAGCTGCACTTGATAGTCGACTAGTCGAGGTGTAATAGTCGACTAGTGCATTATAGTCAACTTGTCTTCAAAGTATCAGTTGACTAACACTAACGTTTTTCATGCGAGTTTCATCTCCGCTCTTCGAATAGTCGACTAATAGACTGATAGTCGACTAGTTCATTTATCCAAGTTATAGGTCTGTTGTTTTTAGTCGACTTGCAACGTGTTGGTCGACTTATCTTGGCACGAACTGACAGATCCGATATTATTAGTCGGCTTGTGACATGATGATAGTCGACTAATGCTGGCTCCAACATACATATCTAACATAATCTTCAATCTTTGTTCGTTGGGATAGGAATTTTGTTAAGTCAAAATGACTTTACGATTAATAAGTTTTGATAACAAACAAAAAGCAGACGAATGAAAAGTAGACGAAAGGAAGTTTAGTAAAAAGAAGGCGGAAGATAGTTAAAAAGCAGACGATAGCTAAGCAAAAAGAAGATGGAAGAGAGCTAAAAAGCAGACGATAGCTAAGCAAAAAGAAGACAAACGATAGCTAAGTAAAAAGAAGACGGAAGCAAAAAGCAGATGGAAGCAAAAGAAGCAAAAAGTAGATGGAAGCAAAAGCAGACGGAAGTAAAAGCATACGGAAGCGAAAGCGGACGGAAGCATCAGTCTGAGTTAGTTATAAGACTCAACTGAATAACCGTTTCTTCAAAGAATCAAGAAATAGTTATCAAGAAGCAGTTGGAGACGGAGGCTATAAATAAGAAGTCGAAGACGAAGATTACATAGAGATTATTACAAAAAGTCTAGCAATTATTGCGAAGAATTTCCGTGCGAAAATACTGAGTATTATTCTGTTATTGTAACAAGTTCAAAACACTGATAGTGATACAGATAGCCTGAAGAGGCTAAGAGTAAAAGAATACTCATTGTATAGAGACCTGAAGAGGCTCGGAGAAAAAGAATACTTGTAAAGCTTTGAGAGATAGTGAAATCTCAGATAGGCATCTGAGGACTGGACGTAGCCCACGGTTTGGGGTGAACCAGTATAAAAACTACTGTGTCAAATTTTCTCAACTCTCTCTTACTCTTTATATCGTGATTTTAAATATTACTATCGTACACAAGTTTTAGAAATTCATTTACAAACGTGTTAACATCAGTTCTGAAAAACAAACTAGTTTTTGTTAATAGAAAGAAGTTCTCAAAAAGGGGTTAACGAAAAAGTTTACCACAATTCAACTCCCCCTTCTTGTGCATTTATATATCATTATTGTTTACTGTATTAACGTGTGATTCACTTCAGAAAGGAACCAACAATGAAGCTAAAACTTTTGCGAAAAGTTCGTCGTAGTAAATGCATCCTATCACTGCTACAAACTTTCGAATACCCAAACCATTTTAGGAAACTCACCCACGGTGCAACCCAATCCAAACCCATTTTGTTTTTAAAACCTACCATTTTAGGTTAAGGAGAGCCTACACACAATAGACACAAGACCTTTGCTCTCTCTTAACCTTCGAAAACACCTTCATCACTCTCCTCCACTCCTCCACCGATAGCTGCTACCATGGATGCTTCTGGGGGGTTTTCGGTTGTAAATTCTCTTGATCCTATGTCTGGCTAGGCACCTCTTTCCTCTTGGAGATGTAGCAATGGCTAGAGTTTAATAGGCTTCAAAGGGGAGTAGTTTACTCATGTTCAGCTACATTGCTATAAACTCCTAGGTTTAGGGTTTATAATTTGTAGATGAATACTCTTGATTAGAGTTAAATCAAGTGTTGAACATTTAATATGTTAATAGGATTTGTTTATGTAGAACTTGAAACTTGAATATATGAAGTCTCAATAAGTCTATTTGTGATTTGGTTAATTCTCTTTTATCTGCCTAGTTGTGTTTGATATCGAGCTGATGTTAGATTCCAAAATGACTTATTGCATTGATTTTCCATTGCACACACTAAGATGCATTTAACAAGGTTTTAAGAAATGGAGTTCATTGATTAAAACCTTAGACTTAAAGAGTTCTTTAAGGTTTACCATTTGAACTTAGTAATTCACTCCCATAAAAATTCATTTTGAACTATGATAGCCAAAGCTCGTTTTGAAGAGGATATTATCATCATTTGATCTTTGTTTTATCTTACTGCTTTACTTATTCCCAAAATCCAAAAATACTTTTCATTACATTGTCCTTACAATTCATTTTATTTTGCCAAGATTTTCAAACATCAAAACCCCTTTTTCCTTAGCTTGCATTTCATGACACATAGTTAGCTTAAATCAATTCATTAGGTTCCGATTAAGTGAGACGACCCGAGGTTGCATTTTATATTGCAATCCTTGGAATTATATTTTTGGTTTGACCTCTAAGGGTAAGAATAGGAAGGCTTCGAATCACTCTGCCATAATCATGGCTCCTTCCACCAAGATCATGACAAAAAGCCAAAATCTTGGACCATAATAGGCTCCTAAATGGGACTTATCGAGGGACATTTAGGACTTTTTAAACTCAAGAAAATCTTAGGGTTTACCTAAAATGGAAAATACTATATAAAGAGAGAGAAAAACCCCTAAAGAGGGCTCCAACTTGTACCGCTTTGAGAGAGATCCAAGGAGAGAGGAAAAAGAAGAGAGAAGGAGGAGAAGGAAGAAGGAAAAGAAGGGGTCGTAGTGCTACCATCTTCTCGATCTATTCTGCCCTTTCCAAATAACTTTCATTTCATCTTTACTATTCTTTCTTTTGAATGTATAAGTTGGATTTGGGTTTGATGATGATGATCTAAACTTCTTTAGGGATTTGTTCTTGAATCAATGTTAATGTGATTTCTTTTGATGTTAATACATTGGGTGTTGTGATTATTTATGGTATTTGTATGCTTCGTTAATAAATCGAGAGAGTGAACTAATAACAAAACTATTAGATTAGGTAATGAGAGTTAAACAATCTAATAGATCACTCAAATAATCAAAACGGGAATTTAGATGAAGATAGATCTCATGTGAGGACCCGGTTGTCTATTAGAGGGCTTAAGAGCTGATTAGAATTATGGGTTTTTTATTATTTGAGAGATTGCAAATTCCATAATTCAATTAAGGGTTATGAATAAGGGTTTAATGATTATAACTCTAGAGAGATTAATAGGACTTATACCTTATTAACTTCAAAGTAATCATGTTGGCATTTGATGATAGGATAAATCCCCCTTCACCTAATTAACCAATCTTCCTTGTGTGATTTCCATTGTGAATTTGGTGGTGTTCATTTTGATTCTTGTATGTTAATTTTACTTTTTAATTCCAATCAATCATCTTCACGTGTTTACTTTTCTGTACATTTTTTATTTTCCTTTTAATAATTCTTTAGGCCTTAGATAAATAAGAATTATATTAGTTCAACAATTCCTCGATGGATTGACACCAGATATACTACACCCATGACCTGTGCGCTTGCAGTATTTTAAGGGTTTTAAATAGATTAAAAATTGTCTCAACAAGTTTTTTGCGTCGTTACTGGATAATAATAGGACTATTTCAGTTCTTGTGGTCTATGCGTTCTCATCACTCTTGTGTCTGTACATTTTTAGGAACACAAGAGTCACTTGAAGTTTAAGTCGAATCATTGAAACCCTAGCACTCGACATCACTCGCCTAGAATGGTCCATTTAAAGATCCAAATGTTAAGAAGAAGAAATTGAAAAATTGATGGCTGAGGAATTTCTTTAAGAGTTTCAGTAAAAAGGAACCCAGGAGAACCAACCTCAGACCCTCATAGATTTCATGGGACTAGGATTTAATGCAACCAATCAAGGTGTTGCTAGACCTCCTATTCAAGCACCTTCATTCGAAATTAAGCCGACCCTACTGAATATGTTGTAAACAAATGTGCAATTGTAGACTGACCAATGAGGATCCCAATGCATATATAGTGAATTTCCTCAAAATATGTGATACATTTCGATATTATGGGATGTTAGAAGACGTGGTTAGGATGAGACTTTTCTCCTTCACATTAATGGATAGAGCCAAAGCTTGGTATCACTCTCTTAGTCCCTCAAATGTCAACGTGCGAGCAATTGTTATGTGCATTCCTAGACAAGTATTTCCCCTCACTAAAACTAAAAAGATGATAAAAGAAATCATGAAATTCCAAAAAAGTTATGGGGATTCACTTTACGAGGTGTGGGAAAGCTATAAGGATTTGCAAAAGAGGTGTCCACACCATAACTTACCAAAAGAATTTCTTTTGCAAACCTTCTATAAGAGAGTCAATCCACCACAACTTACCAAAAGAATTTCTTTTGCAAACCTTCTGTAAGGGAGTCAATCCACCCATTAGAGGTACCATAGATGCAGCATCAAGTGGATTGCAAACTATTGACAAGGCAAAGGAGTTACTTGAAGAAATGACCAGTAACAGTTTTCTGTGGACGAATGAAAGGAGTAAACAACCCACAACCCTTTGTAAGCAAAAAGGAGCTTTAACTGTTGATCCAATTACAGAAATGCAAGCTAAGATTGACAACCTGACTCAACAATTGAACAATGATAGTTGTGTATTAGAGTGTGTTTTTCTAAGTATTTGGCATGTGTTTCTTGTATAATAGGTTAGTATTATTGTCTTTTAGGAATTGTTATTGTGTTTTTGTTTAGTTTGATCTTCATGATTGTTCTTTCGTGGTTGATGTTGGTTTAGGGTAATAATTGATCATTTTAGGGTAGGAATGGAGGGTGGAGACCTTTGTGATTGAGCTAGGGATTAAGAGAAAAGAAGAGAAGCGGAGCTATTGAAGAAAAAGAACCCACAACCGCGGGAAAGGGCATGTTTCCCACGATCATGGGAAATCTATAGAGAAAGTTTCTGTCAGACTAACCCATTTCCACGATTGTGAGATGCTTAGCCCGAGGAGTCACGCAGGTTTCACTTATTTTTTTAGGGTTTTATGATATATAATCTCACAAATCACTAGGGCTAGGAGTGTCGTGGAAACTAGCCTCCAGGAGCTAAAAGATAGATTGAGAGCATAGAGATTGGCGGAGAATTAAGGTTTTCATTCCCAATTGAGCAAAAAGCATCCCATCATCTAGATTTTTCAGATTCGGGCAAACAAGACCAGGAGCTCGCCCTGTCTTGTTCTTATTTTGATTTTTTTTCTTCTAGCATGTTTATCATGGATTATTTGGTTATTGGAGATGTTAATGGCATTATAATTGGCTAAAATATTTTTTTAGAGTTTCTTGTTTAAATTATTTGTGAACCTTCTATTGTTGATTCAATAATACAAATGTTTGTGTTATTTATTGAGCTCAAACCTTGAAACAAATCGAGAGAGTGAGCTTGGTGATCTGTGTTAAATGTACAATGAGAGTTGACATTTAATAGACCTATAAATAACAAATTATCGATTTATCAGGAAGAGATTTCAATAGATCAATACACTGCCTATAAGATAGCTTCATATCTACTTGAATGTTTAGGAAAAGCTTTGCACATTGAGAGATCCCAAAGTTAATCCTAATTTATTTAACTAGTGACATTTAGTTGTACCTTGACAGAGGGTAGCTAGAATTTTACGAAATCTTGGGCCAAGCATAAATTGAATTAACTAACTAAAGGGGAGCAAATAGGGACAATGACAAGTCCTAATTCTTAATCTTGATATTCTCTAAGTTTTAGTTTACGATTTTAGTTTAGGTTGCGTTGTTTCCTTTTACCTTTGGTTTGTCTTTATTTTACTTATCTATTTATACTTGATTGAATTGGTTTCTTAAACAAAGAATAACTTGAATTAAGTGGTGTCTAAGCACAATCCTTGTGAGATCAATATCCCTTTATTTTACTACAAGTTACATCCCATATACTAGCGGTTTTAAGTGTACAACTAGTAGTTTGGTTTGTATTCAACAAGTTTTTGGTGTCGTTGTCGGGGATTGAGTCTTTAGGATCATGTTTAGTTTAGGATACTTTGATTAAAAGTTTTTCTGATACTTTTCCTTGTGTCTTTCTAGGTGCATAAACACAAGGAACATGCAAAGGACTATTGAATTTCGTGATGAAGAGTTATTAGATATCACAAGGCACGAATAAGAGTTAAGAAAAGCGAAGCATCAAAGACATTACACAAAGAAATATGGTAGAGGAAAGAGAACAAGGAGGTGCTGAAAGGACATTGATGGACTTTATGAGGCCAGGATTCATTCCTCAAGGAGTTACAAGGCTAGCGATTTAAGCTAACAATTTCAAGATCAAGTCGGCACTCCTCAACATTCTTCAGAGTAATATGCAATTTTATGGGTTGTTTAATGAAGATCCCAACGCCCATCTCGCTAACTTTTTAGAGATATGTGACACCTTCTAATTTAATGAGATGTCTGACGATGCCGTAAAGTTGTGACTATTTTCTTTGACTTTGAGAGATCGGGCGAAAGCGTGGTGCAACTCACTCAGTTCAGGGCAGATTACTACTTGAGAACAACTATCCTAGAGATTCCTTGCTAAGTACTTCCCATTGACCAAGACAACAAAGGTCATAAAGGAAATCACAATTTTTCAACAAAGTGATGGGAAGTCTTTATATGAAGCATATTAGAGGTTTAAAGAACTACAGTAAAGCTGCCCCCACCACAACCTTCCGAGGGAGTTCCTTATGCAAACATTCTATAATGGTGTAAATCAGAGCATAAGAGGAACAATAAATGTGGCTGCTAGAGGTTCTTTGATGAGGAAACCTATCGATACAATTCATGATCTTTTAGAAGAGTTGGCAAGCAACAGTTGTATGTGGTCAAGCGAGAGGAGTAGACAGGACAAAACAAGCAAAAAGGTATGATCCCAATTGACTCTGTTACAGCTTTACAGGCACAAATCACAACCCTCACCAAGCAGTTGAGCAATATGCAAGGAGCATCTTCGTCTACAACTAAAGTTATGCAATCACAGTGTGAGTTATGTGGGCAGGACAACCATTGTACAACATAATGTCTCTTTTGGGAGCCAGTAACATTGAACAGGTAAATTAATTGGGCCAACCATAGCGAGGTAACAGGAAAAACCATTCTAATTTTTCTTGGAGTACTAACAATGCAGGTGATCAAGCAAGACCGTAAGGACCTCCTGGATTTCAACAAGACTGATTTGGATCTTTGAAGAACAAAATGGACAAGTTGATGGATGTTTTGAGGTCCAGACTAGCAAATTAAGAAGAGAATCAAAAGAGGATGTTTTTGAGCTAGGAAGAAAGTCAAAAGAGGATTGAGGAAAAGTTTGATCAGATCGTGAAGAACCATGCCTTATCCATCCACAACTTGGAGGTACAGGTAGTGTTAGACCCCGTTTCCAGAGTCCAACTCTTGTTGCTATACCAAAATTGTTGGACTCCAAAATCTAGGCCTAATAGATGTGGTATCAAAGTATGAAGATGAACTGATAATGGTTAAGGAGATTTCATTAGAATACGCACAAATTTTATAGTTCCAAGGTTAGGCTTCGAAATCAGGGTCCAACAAGTAGGTCAACTTGCTAACGCTTTATCCTCTAGAAGTGCAAGTAGCCTACCAAGAAATACTGAGGCCAACCCAAGGAAACAACTTAAGGCTATCACATTTTAAAGTGACAAGCTGATTGAGGAACCAAGTGTACAAAGGATAGCCAGCAAAAGGGAAAAGGCAAGGAGATTCAAGAATAGAAAGAAGAAGAGAGGCCTTATATGCCACCACTACTCTACAAGCCTAAACTTACATATCCACAAAGGGTTAGACAACTTCAGGTGGACAATCAATTTTTCAAGTTTTTGGAGAAACTGAAGAAGCTTCAAATCAACTTGTCATTGGTGGAAGCTTTGGAGTGCATGCCCAAGTATGTGAGGTTTCTTAAGGACATACTGACACACAAATGCACTTGGGAGGACAATCAAACGATCACTTTGATGGAGAATTATAGTTCTATTACATTAAACACGATGCCTTCAAAACTACAAGTTTTAGGGAGTTTTATGATTGCATGTGTTGTTAGTGAGTTTGAATTTTCTAAATGGTTATATGATTTAGGTGCAAGCATTAACTCGATGCCTTTGTTTGTTTTTAGGAAATTGGGACTAGGAGAGGTCAAGCCAACATCCATACTAATTCAACTTGTGGATTAATCCATCAAGAGGCCATATGGAGTTATAGAAGATAAGATGGTAAAAGTGGATAAATTTATTATTCCTGTTGATTTTGTTATGTTGGATTTTGAAGCTAATAAAAATTTTTGATTGATTTTGGGTAGGCCTTTTATGAATATTGGTAGGGTATTAGTTGCTATGCATGAGGGAAAACTTGTTTTGAGAATTAGTAATGAGTAGGTTGAATTTAACATGTCTAAATCTTTGAAGAAACTGATAGATGGCAAAGTATGTATGAAGATTGATGTTGTGTATGAATGTGTGATGGAGGTTGAAGAGGAAGTTAATGAAGTTACTGAAGTGTACAAGAATGAGAGTGTGAGAGAAGAGGAATTATGTGAGGAAGTCGAGTTAGAGAAGTTGGAGAGAACAGATACACCTACACCACCTTCCATTGTTAAGGCCCCCACTTTAGAGCTTAAACCCTTACCTTTTCATTTAAGATACACCTTTTTAAGCAATAACCATACCCTACCCATCATTATCTCGAACTAATTGGATTGTAAGCAAGAAGAGAAAGTGTTGGAGACCATTAGGAAGAGAATGAGAGCTATGGGGCAAAAAATTTATGATGTTAGGGGGATTAGCTCCGATGTGGTGATGCATAGGATTAACCTAGAAGAAAGATGTAAAATTGTGAGGGAGCGACAGTGTAACATCTCGTTCCCATACTAAGGGTTAGAACCCTAAAATTTGGTACATGTGACGTCAAGAGAGATTAAGAAAATTGCATTCCATGCTCATGCATAATGTTAGCATACACACATGTGAATTTGAATTTTTTGCACACATTACAATGGTTATACATGCACTCATTTGACATTTTTTGGGTATAATTAATATTTAGTGTGATTATATTGGGAATTGTGAATTATATGTGTTATAAATTGAGTTGGAGTGTATAAGTAGTGAATTAAAATTTTTGGTAAAAAATTTGGGAATTTTTTAGAATTTAAGGGTATTTTTAGATTAGGAAAAATAACAAATGGCAGAACTATTGATGAATAATAGTAGAAATAAGAGTCAAATGGCAATGGAAATTTTTATAAATGACTTTGGGATTTAATGACTTATGTCATTGAAAATTGGGAGACAATTTGAGTAGAAATTAGAGACAAAATGGACTAGTTATTAAAGTGGACCAAATGGAATTATGGGAAACTGAGTTATGGCAAGTGACATGTGTCACTTGCCACACCAAATGTATAAGCCACGAATTTGTTAAATGAAAGACCATATTTTGAGTCTTTCATTTAACCATTCACGACATATGCTACATTCCTTCATCTTCTTCACTTGCTCTCTCTCCATCTTCGAGACTCTCTTCTCCAAGGCCTCAAAGTTGAACATTTTCCATCATGATCCACTTAAATATCTTGCTATCTTCTTCTTGTTTCTAAAGAAACCTAACCTAATCCACCTCCATTTATGATGAATATGTGATGTTTGGGAGCTAGGGCAAAAGTTTTTTTTTGTTTTTGAAGAATTTGAAGTGAAACCAAGTAAGTTGTGCTTTAAATGTTATGGGTATTGTTAAAATGAAACTAGAATGATAAGAAATGTGGGATTGATGCCTTGATTTTGTGAGCTGAATGTGTATGACATGGTGATTGAACCTAGATTATATTATTATTTGGGATCACTTTTTTATATGTTTATGTACTTGTTGACTCCCATTTGATACTTTTTGTGCTTAAATTGATTCCTTACATCGGGCTTTCATAATTTGCAATTTGTCAGTACTTTGTCGAGTTTTGATATTAATTTCTCGATAATTTTCATAAGGACAATTGATACTGCAAGTGCGTTATTTTGTAGGAACAAAGGAGTCAACAGTCAGAAGTCAACACGTCGTGAGAAGCCCTCCATTCGTCGGGACGAGCCAGCATGTCCATTCGTCGCGACGAATTATTTCCA
>JAOTAZ010000004.1:12584826-12595922 GCA_025629785.1 Erythroxylum oxycarpum
ATATACCTGGGATTACCATTAGGTTTAGGTCTTTACGTAGATCATTGTGTTTGCATGGGAGTCTAACACCTGATGGGTCGGATGGGCCGTGATCGTTTGGAGATGGGCCTGGGCCTAGCACTGCCGACCCGACCAGTACTAAATATGTATTATTTAATTATTTAATATTAATTGTTAATAAGAATTATGACTAATATTATTTAAGCATCTAATTTTTTAATGCTATAAATAATGTAAAGTGTTTTAAAATATCGATGAATCTAAATCGATGATTAGCCGACAAACTTATCTTTGTAAAGTATATATGTATAATGACTCGGCATTATTTTAAGTAGCTAATAATCCTTTGTGACAAACATATGCCCACGGACATGATGATCACATGCTCAATTGTTTTTCTTTAATGGATTTATATAAGTTTCAGATATAACCTTTTGTCTTTTCGGGGCTGTCAGATTATACATTAAGAACATACTATTGCCATCGGTTTCATTTCATGAATTATTGCCATGGAAACTGTTAGGATTTATTTTACATATATCCTATTTTTATTTTTGATATTTTAATTGGACGTGAGAATTTTCATAATACTTGAAGATGTGCCTTAATTGGAGATTGGGTATTGAAGATTGCATTTTCTTAAAGTGGATTCCTTGAAATCTATTAAGATATGTGAATATCTCCTTGGTGAGTAAGAAGTCTATAGGTTCACGTAAGTTGAAGAAAAAATCTGCAGTGAATTGCTTTACTCATGCGTGGATATTAGGTTATGTGAGACAAGGTAACTTGGAATATGCATTACTTATCTATATATGTGCATATCCCCTTGTTTTGGAAAAAGCCTTGGTGATTACGCAAGTTTAAAAAGTGGCTGAAGGGTTAAGGGCACAATGGTAAGTTTCATTGTGAATTAATTCACTTTTCTGGAAATACACAAGAGGGTTTTTGGTGTGGATGTAGACTCACGGCTGGCTAGTGATCTGCTGTGTGCAGTGAGTTTTCATAGGTGGGTCCACACATATGGTAGAAGTGAATCTTCATAGTGATTGTTTTATCCCACGTCTTTGATTGAGAGTAGAAGTTTGCTTGCTTATGTTGGTGTATTGATGAGACGTGCGTAATGTGTCCATGAACAATAACACAGCTTGCGGCACATATGAGTATATCAGCTGAATAATGTGACTGGTAAGAAATAGACGGTGAAGTTATTTTGTGAGCAAAGTGTTGTACACATTTTGATTTGATGATGCAGTGAAGATAATTTTCGGCGAAGTAGTTTTGGCTATTAATTAAAGAAACACCGTGAGTTGGTTTTCTGTGAAGAAAGAGTGAGCTATGGTGGAGAATTTCAGCTGGGTTATTTCGAGAAGATAAATACCATAGGGAAGTCTTTCTTTTATCTCAAGTATATTGTTGTTTAATTTTTCAGTTGGTTAAATACTTGAGCTATTTTTATTTATTATTGTTTTGAGTGAAAGTCGTTAGACAAATCCTCTGAAGAGGTTAGTACGAGATGGTCGTACTATTGGGTGTGAAATTCTTTCACGAGAAGTGAGGTTGAGTGATAGTGTCAAGGGTTGAGTGAGTTGGCTCAGTAAAGCCTTGGGTAATTCTATCGTATTTTCGTGAAAGTGATTAATCTGGGTGAGGGCCCCGAAGACGTAGGCAAGGTGTGTCGAACTGCGTTACCAAACGTCGGTGTCTTTGGTATTTTGCTTTTGTGATTGTCGATTTAATTGTGCGGAAAATTAATTTTGGATAGTCTGTGAATTTGTTGGCGATTTTATTATTTCACCTATAGTTTATAGGTTCCTTGGTACATAAAATGCAGCACATTTTCATTTTTCTTTTTGTAGATTTTCGTGGTATGATTCTGGAGATCACCTTGGTTTGCCTTCTAGGTTATAGTTTCATCTTTTATTCAATCATCCGTTTACATGTCTTACTTTTAATTGACTTGTCATTTTTCAGACCACATTTTTATCATCAAATGATGTTGTATTGCTAATATGCCAAGAAAAATTCAAATTGATACAAGTTTGACAGCTTTCATATGCATCTTCATATTATGTTTTCAATTGAGAGTTATGTTATTTCTGTAAAATATGACTATTCAGTTTACATTCTAAATTTCATAGATATGGAAACAGAAGAAGTCGGAATAAGAGTGTTTCTCGAAGTCCTAGCAGCTATGGTGGTCATTGCTGGGATCACAGCCTAAACCAAAGTCCAATTCATAGTCCTAGCCCAAGAGATAAACGGCGTTCTGTAAGTGATGATCAGGAAGCGCCTGTTAAAGAAAAGTTTAGTCCTTGATCAAGTTCATCTCCTGTGCTGTGCCTCCAAAACCTCGAGGACAAACCGTAGGCAGATTTAGATCAAGTTCAGCATCTGGACATGGGGGCTTGGTTTCTTATGGTGATGTTAGTCTCGATATTGGAAGAAATTGAGCCTTTGGGGCTGATCAAGTGATGGAGTTGGTACATCTGCACTATGTGTTGAAGCTATTAAGACGCATATGTCTAGCTAAAGCTTTGTATCCAACTGTTTCAAGCTTTGTTACGCTTTTATCTGCTCTCGTCGTATGTGAAAGAATTTGGCTGGCAAAGGAAACCAAACAACTTTTTTACCTATTATTTCTTAGTCACTATTATAGCTGCGGAAATAACAGTTGGTGCGGTTCGTGCCTGTTTGTTTTTCATCCACTCATCTGGAGTCATTGTGTCTACATGTTTAGTGATGAGGCCGCAAAATAGAACATGGAGTCTCATCACGGGTGAGCTGTGAGCATGAGAGGGTATAATTGATTTCAACACAAACCATATCATATGCCCACTGCGTACACGATTTTATGTTTTTGAACCTAAGAAAAAGCCTACCCAGAATGATTCTTCAATCATGTCACATGCATTGTGAGGATCTCTCTCGTCTTTATTGTGGATCTGAATCTCTCATTTTCTCTGATAGATAATAAAAATTTGTGCTGCTACCTGAATTTGGGGAGCAACACAACGATTTTGAGAGCCTGCTGTTGTCGGGATAAATAAAATGCATTTAGCAGTTGCAGTCAGCTTACGTGTAAGATGAAAAGCAATTTATTTAACTGGACAAAGTTTGAGAAAACTACATCAACATCCCACACCTACCACACAACCAGGAGGACCACGTCAAAGTATGGAAACTAGAAAATTTATGAAAGCTGTGCCTCCTTCTGTCCTAAATTGGCCTGCCTTTAGGTACAATTTGATCTTTGAGCCACATATAGATAGGAACCAACACGTAGTAAGTAGCTGCCATGGCGCCCAGAATGAAGCGCAGAAGGAAGACAAATGAATTCACAGGCTTTGAGACGTCCTCTTCCTTTGGACCAAGCTGCATAGAGATCAGAACACGAAATTTCCATATTTAATGAACTAAGACTGGAAATTACTGTGCAATTGTTGAGAAGTATGGATTATGCATCAAAATATGCGTAACTTATTAAGCAAAGTTGGAGACAATATGACCCCTTCAAGGTTTTGTTCTTCAAATGAAGCCTCGATTATCGCAAAAGCATCCATTTTCAAGGGTGCAAGTAAAAGGTAAGTGTATACCCTTGCTTTGCAACTACTTTCTTGCTAGATGCAAAGATCTACCATCATCACCAAACCAGACCACACCAAAACTTAATCCAAAGCCTACAATATCAATATGTGCTTGATGGTTAAGGTTTTTATGGTGGCCAAGAAAACCAAAATGCTGTGGAAACTGAACTCAAAGTGCATTTGACCCTGCTCACTGCACCAAATTCTTTCCTCGAAAGTAACAAAATTAACGTTTTTGACAAATTTTTATTAGTTCTCTTTCAAATTGTAGATCAGAAGATTCCACAATCCAACTCTTAATGGTATGGTTCAGGATACGGATCAAGGAAGGCAAAGGTGACACCTTTGCGCTTGTGCATATTCCTACATCAGAAAAGAGTTTCTTATTTGCAAGAACCTTGCTGTTCCTAGTCAAGCTTATGGCTATCATAAATAAGCCCAAGTCTATTTGAACGAAGATCAGTACTGATCACTAGAGTTTATGAACTCAATTGTTTTGCTTAAGGTTTTCCTACACAGACAGGTTTTATCAAGTAATTTCAAGTCTGTCAATACAAAACGGAGAATATGTATAAGAGTGTGATATTTCAGCATCCGAGTTATGTTTAGCCACCAATGAAAATCCCATACACTAAACACAGTGTCAAAAGTAGGCCTTCAAAGACATGCTTGCAGTAAGAGATTCTACTACTTCAAATCAGAAACACTATGCCATGAATAACTCAATAACCTGTACCTGCAAGGGAGAATCACCAGATGCAGGTTTAACACCTGTTACAGAACATCCCATGATGAGCCCATGCCGGCGAACACCACGATACCACTTCGGTCCAATTCTCTTCAGTTGAACATCCTTAAACCCAGCTTTCTGGAACCATTCAATGTACTCTTCTTCTTTTGGGAAGAGCATCCAAACATCTGCAAAGAAGCGAGCCAACCAAAATGTTGGGTACACGGGGCCAATTACGCATGCTTTTCCTCCTAGTTTCAAGACCCTGTATGCTTCCTTGATACCACGTTGCGGATCTGGCCAGTACTCAATACTGAGGAGTCAAACAAATATATTATAATGAGGAAAATTGTGTATCCCGTACTTGACTATAGAATAAAATTTACTTTTCTCGAGACAGAGAAGCACCTAAAACTGGCTCCTTATGCACACTTTTCTCAGCAGTTAACTAACGAAACTAATGTAATCGTGGCATATTTTCAGTGTACATATAGTAAAACATATCAATATGATAGCCGGATGACGAGGTGCGAAAAACAAAAGCCACGTTCATCTAAATTCTAGATACGGAGATATGGCCTGAAAATTTGCTCCAGGTGGAGCTTAAAACATAAAAAACTGAGAGTCTTATCACCAAATTGGGCACATGACCCATTAGGTTGACTGGCATAAACAACTTTCAACCCAGTTGCAGCAACCACAATTCAATAAAAGGAATTGCCAATTTGGCAAAAACAAAGATCCTTTTCAACTAAGTGAATCATGAAACACATGAGAATTGAGAAACGCACCTTCCAGCAGAAATATATCTATCAGCATAATCAGTACTAAATGGTAGATCCTCTGCATCACCCTGAATAAACTTGCATTCCTTCAAGGGCTCCTTCTCCTTGGCCTTTGCAAGCTGATGTGGGGACTGATCAAGAATGGTAACATTTTTTGCATCTACATGCTTGACTATACCCAAAGTGGTGAAACCAGTCCCACCACCCACATCCACCACTAACATGTTCCTGTCATAGAGATCAGCAGGCTCAAGTGCTTCATCCCTCATGTCCTCAGTCCAGTGGCCAGGGTTGATTATATGGTCATACACAATAGAGAGGAATCTGTAGAACCAAAAAGCCTCTTTCTTGTGCTGGATAAACCTGGGCTGTGAAGCTGGCCTAGAGGCAGATAAACTGCATTTGGGTGTCACCATATTAGTCTTGGCAAGTCTAGTACAAGAGACTAAGCTCACTCGAGGCAATTGCTTTCCACTAAAACCCGACCCGCAAAACCCCAATCCTTTTCGAGAGATTCCCCTAGTGAAAGTGAGGTTTTCAGCTCCATTAAGCAGAGAGGAGGCCATGATTAGATCAAAAAAAGAAAACTCAGAAACACAGTGACGCAGGCAAAGTTGTGAACTTTCAAAGAATCCACTTGGAAAACTCAAAGGAGTTTATCTTGTGGTGGTTCGTTGCTCATTCAATTTTTGTGATATGCAAGTTGATGAAGCGTACACAGCTAAAAGGCTGTAATTGCTCAGTTATCCATCTCTTAATGTAGAGTCGCGAGCAGAGTAGTAGACCACCTCACCATTAAGACTTGAAACTTGGATGAAGGTGACGTTTGTCCGATTGGCGAATCCAGAGCCACTGGTTTCTGTCGTGGGTGGAGAACACTCTCTCTTAAAATTTTGTATGTTTTTTATCGGTAAGTGTAATTAAATTTAAATTTTTAATCAAAATATAAATAACATTATTTCCTAATTATTTTTGTATTTTTTGTAAGTCATATGTTATATGTATATTGTATGTGGTGAAGACTCAAAAAAGTGAAAAAAAAATTATAGATCTTGTTTAAGAAAGTGTAAACGCAACGATTCTAAAATCTTGGGTTGTCTGTTAATAACAAAAAGATTAAAAGAGAAATGAAGCATATGGAGTACAGAACTAGTAGTTCATTACTGATGAGTGGGATGTTATTGTCGACCCGTCCACTAACCAGTCAAGAGAGATTAATGGTGCTGATTTTGCTTCATCAAAAGGGTACATAGTCATGGTTCATGGATACTACAGGTGGAACCTATTTGGTAATGGCCATGCCTTAGCTCCTGCCATGAGGTAAATATATTCTTCTCATTCTCTGTATCTCATATTTTTCTGTGTTTTACTTGTATCAAGTACTTGTTAATCAATTATATGTTCCGAATGACCTTTTTTTTTGGAAAATGATGGCAAATGATCTTGTTGTAGTTGATGATATATTTTTAATGTAGCCAAGTGTTATTTAATTAGCTATTAATCTATTTTTCTATTTTCAAGTAGACCACCTGGAAACACTTTTGCTGGCCACATTGATGAAAAAATCTTCAAAGAAATTGGTAGAAAAACCAAATGAAGTTAGTTTTTCCTGAATTTTCTTTCATCATCCATATTGTATTTTTTTTGGCAATATTGACAACAATTTTTTTAATGTTTATAGTCGCGTCTGTACCAGTCTTTCCAAACTTGGATAGACTTATGTCAATATAGGTCTATGCTTTTCTTTTCCATGATTCCTCTTCTCTTATCTCTTGTTTTTCAATAAACATATTTTTGTTGCGTGATGCTTCAAACTTGGTAGTCAAAATGTATCCTATTTTTTAGCTAGTAGTTTTCCCAATTTCTAGCAAGTGTTATCTAGTGGAATTAGTAGTTTCCTTTTTCAGCGTGTGTTTTTGGAAGTTCAATTAAACTATAATGCCTATACATTAGGCTTGGTATTTTCTATTTTTGTGTGTAGTAATAAAAAATCTAAATTTTGTTTTCTAAAAGGCCTTTTACTCCTCTATTTTTTTCTTCCCCAATAAAAAATCTTTGTATAAGATCATAAAGAGTTAGGGAGAGCAAATTAAAACACAGGCAGTTTTCTCTCCTCTCTGCTAGGTTGGGTTAGAACTGGGTAGAAAAGAAAAAAAAAGGGGGAAAGTGAGAGCAAGTGAAAGCAAACATTACAGGGCAAACACAAAATTAAGAGAAAACCATGGCGAGCAATATTACTAACCCTTCATTTTAGCCTTTTATTCCTATATTTAAAGGGGAGACTTACCATTTATGGAGTCTCAAGATGAACACTTTGTTTAAGTCCCAGCAACTTTGGGATTTGGTGTAAGACGAGTATGAAAAGTTGAATCTAACACCGACTCAACTCAATCAACAATTGCAGGAAACTAGCAAAAAGGATGCTAAGGCTTTATTGTTCATCCAATTGGCACTGGACGATGAGATATTTCCTCAAATTGCTACGGCAACGACAGCTAAGGTTGGCTTGGGAGATTCTTAAGAAAGATTATTTGGGAGAAAAGAAGGAAATTGCCATTAAATTACAAACCCTTCGTGACAGTTTTAAGAATCTAGCTATGAATGTTAAAGAGCCCTTGTGTGATTATTTGTCAAGGGTGTCTAGTATTATGAATCAAAGGAGGTCCTATAGAGAAACTGCTAATGATGAATATATTGTTAGTAAAGTTTTGAGGAGTCTTACCAGGGATTATGATCATACTGTTAGTGCAATTGAGGAAGTTAATGACCTATCAACTTATAATTTTGATGAATTGAGAGGTTCCTCCTTAGCTTATGAGGCTCGAATTAGTAAACTCCATGAAAAGATGGAGGAGAAAGCCTTTTAAGTCAAGGGGGAGTCTTCCTATAAGGGGAAGACAGATAACTCAAGAGGCTATGTACAAGGCAGAGGTGGCTTCCAAGGCCAAGGTCGTGGTAGAGGCAGAGGTTGTGGTCACACCAGAGATCAATAACAATTTAAGAGCACCATCAAATGTCATTATTATAGAAAAATTAGGCATAAAGAAGTATATTGTTGGGGAAAATAGAAAGATGAGCATAAGCATGTCAATTATGTCGAGGAGGTTGATGAGGAAAGCAAACTTTTTATAGCCTATTCCCCTGTTAATGTAGGAGCTGGTGTTTGGTTTACTGATAGTGGATGTTCTGTTAGACCCCGAACTTTTCTTGGAAGATTAGAACTACTAAATGAGAAATTTTGGTGATTAGACATGAGTAAAGAACAGATGAATGAAAAATTTTTGAAACAAGAAATGATAGACAAGAGTAAAGTAAGGAATGAGAAATGTGGATAGATTCATGATTGCTTTGGTATTTATGGTGGATAAGAGATTTTGAAATGTGAATAATTAAGGTGAAAGTTAGAAGTGAAATGAAAGAAACAATGAAGTTGAATATGTGTAGTAAGTTGATGAAGGATATGTATATATATGTGTGTTCTGTTATTGGTGTTCATGATCAATCATGGAATATATTTTCTTTATGAATAATACTGATTTGAAATGGGGTTGAGAATGAGGAGGAAATGAACCAGAAAAGGTGATCTTAATATGAGTTGTGTTAATGAAAGATTTTTTTGAAGCAAAATGGGTCGTTGATCTAGAAAATGTCACTGAGTATGCTTCAGTCATTTAGTCACAACTTTTTCTCTAGTTATCCAAATAAGATGACTCTTGATTTGGATTAACTTAGAGATATATGACTACATTTCTTATGGAGACATTGAATTTAAATTCTATCTCTAAGAATCTCAAAATTTATCATGAAGTTGAGAATTGGGTGTAGTTCATTGGTGGAGGAATGTAAAATTCGTGTTCTGTTCTGGATTGATTTAGGTTGAATTAGAGAAATGTGTCTTCCGTAAAGTTGTAGGTCTTTCTTTTATTTTTCCAAGTGTATATAATATGAAAATTTTGGACATATAAGCTAAAGGCTATGGTCCTCATAAGGGAAGATGCTCAAGAGTGAAGTTGTATCTTCTATGTTTTTGCTTCTTCTGTGCTGACGTCATCTTCTTATGTGTTTTGCTTCTTTTGCTTGTTGCTTCGTTTGTGCTGACGTCATCTTCTTCTGTGTTTTGCTATCTTCTATCTTTCTGCTTCTTCTGTGTTTCCGCTTCTTCTGTGTTTTGCTTTTTCTGCCTTTTTTGCTTATTTTGCTTTTTGCTATCTTCTGGTCTGTTTTCGACCCTTCAGAAGATAAAATCTGTCTTCAAGGTCTTCATGAAAGTTGTAGATCTTGAAGTTCTATTTCAAACCATCTAAAGAATGCCCCAATCCGATAGTTGTAGGAAACGTTATGGCAATTTTCCCAATTCTTCTATCTTTTTCCATTAGTTTGCTTTTCGTCTGTACCTATCTTCTATTCTATTTTTTATCCTTTAGAAGATAGAATCTGTCTTCAAGGCCTTCATGAAAGTTTTAGATCTTGAAGTCCTCTTTTGAACATCCAAAGAACACCCAAACGAATATCTGTAGGAAACGTTATGGCAATTTTCCCACTTCTTCTGTCTTTTTCCATTAGTCTACTTTTCGTCTGTACTTATCTTCTGTTCCATTTTTAATCCTCCAAAAGATAGAATATGACTTTGAATCTTCATAAAAGTTGTCAATGTTGAAGGTATATTTCAAATCATCCAAAGAACACCCCAATCTGATATCTCTAGAGAAAGTTATAGCAATTGTAAAACATCTTTTGTGTTACTGTTCATAAACTTCTTCTGGGTTACTGCTCATCCTGTATAGTTTGGTTCAATTATGACCCTCTAGATGACATAATTTGCCTTTAAGATCTTCATGAAAGTTGTAGATATTGAATTCTTGTTTCAAACCATATAAGGAACACTCCAATATTACATATATAGTGAAAGTTATAGAAATTATCCCAAGATAGGTCCAATTTGATTGAGGAAAAAACCATATTTGATTCTTTGGCCATAACTTCTTCTCTAGACACCCAATTGACTTGATTCTTAAACCATTGGACTCGTAAGACATTGCTATACCTATGTAACAAAAATCATAGCCATATGAAAGGAATTGAGAAATATTGAGTGAAAAACATAGGATGGGTACAGTGAGTGTGCTCTTCAGTAATATAAACTGGTATTATTCTACTGAACATACTTCAGTATTTTGAGTATATCTTGATCTGTAGAGCCCCAAATGAGATGATGTTTGACTTGTGATAAACTAGAGACATAGCGTTACAAATTATCTGAAGAAAGTGAATTGTAAGTCGGTCTCTAAGATTTTCAAATTCTGGATAGAAGTTGGGAATAGTGTACTGTTTCAGTCTAACAACAGTCTGAAATGTTTGGATTACAACTTTTGGATTTTTGAACCAAATTGAATGGTTTTGGTGTCATTAGACACTTAAAACAACAAATAACATTTTCTAGAAGAAAGTGTTATGTCAGAATGTCTAAGGATACTTTTGGCAAGACACTTAAGTTTAAAAGAACGTAAGCTATAAGGAAGGATAAAATGGACTTGTTGGGCTCATGAAGGGCATAATTGGAAGAAGAAGGGTTGTCTTGTATTTTAAGAAAAGATAAAAAAGAAAATTGAGGAAAGAAAGAAAAAGAGAGTGTCATGAAGAAGAAAGAGAAATATGAAGAGAAGGAGAGAAGGAGAGAAAAAAGAGAAACAAGCTAGGGTTTCAATTATGTTAGCCTTCAAGAGAGATTTTGGGGGCTGTTCAAGAAGAGAAAAAGATAGAGGAAGAGAAGAGCTTCCATTTGAGTTAAAGATCCCTTCATTTGGAGAAGAATGAAGGTAAGATCATTTTGAAACTTTTGGATTTTTGAAAGGATTTTAGTTTATGGAGTTTAGAAAAAACTTGGGTTTAAGTATTGAAGAATCAATTTTAGTGATTGTACTTTGAGGGATTTTCAATTGAAAACCCTATTGAGTGAGATTTTTTTTGTTATTGTATAAAAGGATCAAGAGAGGCAAT
>JAOTAZ010000004.1:12600806-12610849 GCA_025629785.1 Erythroxylum oxycarpum
AGATCCATGTCTCTAGTTTAATTAGCAACAAGAATCAACTCAATCGGAGCTCTATAGCTCAAGATATCTCCAAATTACTGAAGCATGTTCAAACTTTTTCAACCGGTCTGCTCACTTTGATCAAATCAGTCTTTCTCAATTTAATATCAAAACTGATCTAAATGGTATGGAGAGATAGAGGGATGTCTTAGGAATCCAACGCTTTGAAAATCAGATCGATCGGATGTCGGATGAAAAAGTTATGGCCAAAAGAAGGAAGAGAGGTCGGTTGGCCAAAACAGAACGAAAATTGGTCGAGCGGTGCGCCCACACGAGGCGCTAGGTGGCTAGGCCGCGCGCCCGAACGGGGCGCTCGGCCGCACTATCTGACCTCCTAACTTCTAACCTTCACAACTTTTGACTCAAAACTCAAAATTTTACAAACTTGGTATCGATGGAAAGATAAAAGACAACTCTACCATTTTCATAAAGTACTAAAAAATCAGATCGACCTCTAAAGGGGTCAAAAATTCACTCCAAGGTGACCGATCGACAAGCTCCTCACAAACAATACCAAAACTTGTAAACATCATAACTTTTGATTCCGAACTCCAAATTTTGCAAACTTGGTACCATTGGAAATATAAAAGACAGATATACCATTTTCACGAAGGACTCAAAAGCAAGCTCGATCTCTAAAGGGGTTAACAATTCACTCCAACATGACCGATCGACAAGCTCCTCATAAACAGTACCAAAACTTGTAAACATCATAACGCTTGACCCAGAACTCCAAATTTTAAAACTTGGTGTCTATATAAAGGTAAAAGAATGGTCTACAACTTTCATGAAGAGCTTAAAAGCCATATCGGCCTCTAAAGGGGTCAAAAAGTCCACACAATGTGACTGTTTGTCAACTTCATCCTAAACAGGATCAGAACTTCGAAACCTTATAACTTTTTACTCTCTTGTCCAAAAATGTCATACTTTGTATCGTTGGAAAGATAAAAACAATCTCTACAATTTTCATGAAGAACTTACAAACCAATTCCACCTTAAAAAGGGTCAAAACTCCACTCAAAGTTTCAGTCCATTAAAGATCATGCCAAAACAGTAACAGAAACTTGTACAAATCATATCATCCTATTCCATTGCCAAAAAATTCTATGCTTTATATCAATGTAAAGATCAAAACAAAATCTTCAACTTTCATGAAGCACTTAAGGCAATTTCAACCTCTAACTAGGTCAATTTTGAAATCAAGGTTTTTACCAGAAAATTGGTCATCCTATACCACATTCAAAACTCAAAATTTCATATATTCCAAATTCCACAACCAAAAATAACATATTATACATCAATGAAAAGATCAAAACCTAAACTACAATCTTCAAGAAGATCTTCCAATCCAAATCAAACTCTAAGAGGGTCAAAAACGCAGTCATAGTTTCTGCCCATAATGAAAATTTTGACAGCATCTCCCCTAAATTTCTTTTCTAGCCAAAATCTTCAAACACTCACACAATTTATAGCAGCTGCACAAACACTTCAATTTCTCACATTCTCCAATTCCACATCCAAACACAATACACAATATTTCATCTTTTTATCAAACATAAGCAAAACACAAGGAAAACCAAATGTCTTTCATTTCATTAAATGCTAATAGATTCCTTTATAATTTTCATTTATTACAAGGAATCATAACATATTTCCTCATTAAATTTCATTTAATAATTTCTAATTTCCAAGAAAAGTTTGGGGTCCAACATGTATGTATCACATTCTGTTAGAAGAAGGATCCAAACCATCAAGAGAATCACAAAAAAGATTGAATCCTCTGATGATGGAAGTAGTAAAGATGGAGATTTTGAAGTTGTTTGAAGTTGGTATAATCTATCTAATTTTGGATAGTGAATAGGTGAGTCTAATCTAAGGAGTACCGAAGGAAACTAGGATTAATGTGGTGAAGAATGAGAATAATGAGTTTGTGCCTGCAAGAATTCAAAATAGATGGCGAGAGTGCATAATATAGGAAGTTAAATGTTGCTACACGCAAGGATCACTTTCCACTCCCATTCATTGTTTAGATGCTTGAACAACTTGCGGAATGATCTCACTACTGTTTTCTGGATGGGTATTCAAGATATAATCAAATCGTGATAGCTCTAGAGGATCAGGAGAAAACAAACTTCACATGCCCATTTAGTACATTTATCTACAGAAGGATGTTGTTTGGACTCTGCAATGCCTCAACCACCTTTTAAAGATACTTGATAAGTATTTTCTCTAAGTATATTGAACACATTATTAAGGTCTTTATGGATGATTTTACTATCTATAGGGATTCATTTGATGCATGCTTGGATAATCTAAATTGTGTATTTGAACGTTGCATCGAAACTAATCTTATTCTTAATTTTGAAAAATGTCATTTTGTGGTTAAACAAGGAATAGTTTTGGGACATGTAATCTCATCTAAAGGAATTGAGGTCAATAAAGCTAAGGTAAAAATTGTGAGAAACTTACCCTACCTTACAAATATGCGAGAGGTTTGTTCTTTTCTTGGCCATACAGGTTTTTATTGCAGTTTTATCAAAGACTTCAGTAAGATCTCAACAAAACTCTGTCATTTGTTACAAAAGGATGTACCCTTTGAGTTTGATGAGGGATGCAAGGAAATATTTAACAAGTTGAAAGAACTATTGACTTCAACACCGATCATTCAACCACCTAACTGGCGTCAACCATTTGAGATTATATGTGATGCGAGCAATCTTACTGTGGGTGCCATCTTTGGTAAAAAATGTGGCAAGATGACTCATGCTATTTAATATGCTTCCTAAACATTCAGACTAGTTATTGTGTTTGCTTTGGATAGCTTTATACCTTACTTGCTTGGTTCTAAAATGATTGCATATTTTGATCATGCACCATTAAGGTACCTTTTGTCAAAGAAAGAAGTGAAGCCAAAGCTTATTAGATGGATTCTCCTACTCTAAAAGTTCAATTAGAGATCAAAGACAAGAAATGTGTGGAGAATTCAATCACAGATCATTTGAGTCGAGTTGTGAAGGGGGAGGATTTAGTATCATTGTAAGAATTGTTTTTGAATGAGCAATTACTAACACTTCAAGGTAAGGTTCTATGGTATATTGATATTGTGAACTATCTGGTGAATTATGAGGTACCTAACGATTTGAGTAGCACTAAATGGAATAGGAAAAAGAGTGAGTCAAAATGTTATATTTGGGATGGTCCTCAAGAAGTGTTGTTTTGACCAAGTTATTAAGATATAGGTGCCTGAATATGAATATGAATCAATTTTTAAAATTTTCCATTCGTATGCTTGTGGTGGTCATTTAGGGCCTAATAAGACTGCTAGGAAAATTCTTAAATATGGTTTTTATTGGCCCAAATATTTTTCAAGACTCTTATATGTTCTCTAAAGCATGTGAACAACACCAGAAATAGGGTAATCTATCCTATAGAGATCAAATGCCCTTATCTCCAATACTTGTCTATGAAAATTTTGATGTATGGGGCATCGATTTTACAAGACCATTTTATTCTTCTTTTGGTTTTGTTTACATTTTGTTGGTTGTGTATTATGTTTCTAAATGGGTGGAAGCTAAAGCCACCAGGACTGACGATTCTAAGATTATTGCACAATTTGTCAAGTCTAACATTTTTGTTAGGTTTGGAACATTGCGAGCACTGATTAGTGACAAGGGTATTCATTTTTGCAATCAATTGGTGAAAAATCTTTTCAAGAAGTACCATATCATTCATAAGGTGTCTACGACCTATCATCCACAAATGAACAAGCAAGCAGAGGTATCAAATAGAGAAACCAAATCCATCCTTGAGAAAATGGTGAGCCTAAATCGTAAAGACTGGAGTTAGTGACTTGATGATGCTTTTTGGGCATATAAGACCGCATACAAGACATCGATTGGCATGTCTCCATACCGACTGATTTATGGAAAGTTGTGTCATCTTCTAGTGGAAATTGAAATCAAAGCCTTCTAGTGCAATATGAAGATGGACCCAGTAGGTGAACAACAAAAGCTACAACTGCTAGAATTGAAATAGCTTAGAATTGAATATTATGTTAATGCAAAATTTTACAAGGAAAAACGCAACAATTTCATGATAAGATGATTGTTAGGAAGAACTTTGTGGTTAGAAAAAAATTCTTCTCTACCATTCATGACTTAAGCTTTTCCCAGGTAAATTGTGTTCCCGTTGGATTGGACCTTTTTTTATTACTAATGTGTTTTCACATGGTACAATTGAAATTGAAAGCTTACAGACAGACAAGAAATTCAAAGTCAATGGTCATTGACTGAAACCCTTCAATGAAGGATTCCAAGTGGAGGATGTGGAAGTGATAGGGATAGAAAACCCTTATTATGAAGATTGAGCAAAGTGGAGTCAAGCCAAAAATGGTAAACAAAGATGCTACTTGGGAGGCAACCTAAGTGAAGTTGATTTCTGTCTATTTATGTTTTTGCAATTGCTATTTTCCTTAAATGCTCCATTTCTTGCATTTGATGTTACATTAGAGAAAATGTAAGTTTTAAGTGTGTGGGTGGGAATTTTAGTTTTTTATTAGCTTTTATGCATGTTTTGAGCTTAATTGTTGCTTATGTGATTTCTTAGGTGGTTTTCAAAATCGAATAAACAAAAAAAAATTCTTGTCTTTTATTGCTTTTAAGATTATTTAGTCATAACTAGAGTGTGAATTGGCTAGAAAAATCCATGGTAACCTTAGCATGTACTTTTGCTCTTGTGATTGGTTAAGGTGCATTATTCTTAGAAGAGCGGTGACTAGTGGTAAAAAAAACAATAAGGTTTTAAGCCATATTAGACTGACATATTCATATTGGTCTCACTGTCTTTTGTTTTATGTGACCTTCATGACATATACATCCTTACTTTGCTCTGAATTTCTATTCAAAACCACATTTTTATCACATGCATTTTTATGAAAATGATTAGGCATTCTTTGTTGATTACGAGCTACATTAGCTAAATAACTTACCCAATTATATGAATTTTCCTTTGCTAACCACTTTGAGTTTTATTAGCCTTTTCTTTTGTATAAACCACATTACATGCACCTAACCAAATGCCCTAACTAAGCCTTAAAGCTAGTGGGGCATTTATCAATTCTTGATGAATGTGGTTGTTCAAAAGCCTAAGTGTGGGGATATGTATATGTTTGATAATATGCCATGTTATGAATCCCATATTGATGTAGCTTCTATCATTGTTATATTTGAAAAAAAAGAAAAAGAATGAAAAGAAAAGTAAAAGTTGAAAAAGAAAAAGAAAAAAGTGAGTTTGAATAAAAAGTATCGAGGAAATACAATTGTTGTGAAAAGTTGTTAATTAATAGTTTATCTTCCTTAAGTAGTATTGATTGGGTGTCTGAATATATTACATATGAGGTGAATTTTGTTTTGGATAGAGCAAACTTTTTTGTTATGTTGGCTTATGGTTTGAGAGCTTAATTAAGTTGTGAAACATAATTGTTGCATTCTTCATGATTGACGGTATCCAGTTTTGAATGAATGTTAAGTTATACACTTGATATCTCGTTGAGTGTATGCTACATCGTCCAAAATACATCTGACCTTACCATTGCTCACATTAAAACCCTAGAAAAGTCCTTTGATTCATTATTGTGCATGTGACTTTTAATGGTGGAGAAATGAAATGATATGCAAAGTTATGGATTGTTGTGATTATGAACGGTGGTTAAGTGTACCCATGGAAATATCTTGTTTAAACACCTTTTGTCCAAGTCTACCTCTAGATTACTCAAGGGTGATGAATGTTGAATGATCATGAGTTGAAGCTTTGAATGTTGAGGTATTGCTATAGGTTTTGAAAGTCATTCATCTTTACTTATGGTTATCTATCCTTAGGAAATATAAAAAATAAGTAAAAGTTTTGGTTTGTGATTTTGATTTTGATGATTTGCCTAAGTATGGTCAAAAGCTCAATGTGATGGAACTTGATGTGTTTAAATCATTTAATATGCTACACTTAGTGATTAATGACTTAGAAATGCTTAGGATAGTCACTTTAGCCCATATTTGATTTTAGGTACATTTCGGAAGTAAAAGAGCTAAAGTGAGTTGACAATATTACTTTTTCAAAGATTCACAATCCTTTGTCTTCTTGGAGCAAGAAGAAGAAGATTAAAAGCAAAAGAAGACAATTAAATGCCAAGAAAGATGAGACATATGCTTGAAATACAAAGAAGAAGAAGATTAGAGCAAGAAGAAGACAAGAAGATAAAAGGAAATGAAGAATGAAGCATTAAAATGTCTCACAGCCTTGTTGGAAAAGTTGCACAGTTGTGAGTGTGTATGTTATGGTTGTGTAACCAAATGCATAGGCTTGAGTTATTCCTCACACCCATGTAAGATAGTGATTTAAGGCATAAAGCAAAGGTAGGTGGATAACTGCTCTTGAAGTAAAACAAGCATGAGAATGTGAATTTAATAGGGCTGCACTTGTAAGAACAAAGAGTGGAAAGCTAGAATGAAAGTGTGGGAGAGTGAAGCATACTCATGACTACAGCTGGACAAGAATGAATAATAAAACAAATGTTAGTTGGCTTGAAAGCTTCTCACTACCATGAGAAGTCTCTCATATCCTTGAGAAGCTACTCACAGGTGTGACATGAATAGTCACACCTATGAGGTGTTCTCACATCTGTGAGAATTAACTCACAGTCGTGAGAAAGCTAGGTGTCCCTCGATTTAATCCTAATTTCTACTACATAAGGAAAGGCTTGTGATAGAGAAAGGGACATTCAATAAATACCCAACCGAAAACATATTTCTCTCATTGCTCTTTGATTTCTCTTCATTCTTCGACACTGATAGTGGTGATGGAGAGGATGGCCAAAGGTGAGAGCTTGAAGATGGAGATGGAAGGCTAACTTTTTTAGCACCAGTTAGGAGGTGCAATTGAGGCCAAGGAGCACATTAAACATATCATTTTTATGTATCGTTTTCTTTCCCTCTTCTCGGATTCTTTAAGTTATCTTGTATAGATTGATTGAGTATTATATGAGAATGATTTTAATGCTCTATTGAATCATTTTTCATGAAAACCCATAGTTAGAATTTGAGTGCGCTATGTAATGGTCATGTCGAAGGTCGTAAGTGGCAACTAAGGATATTAAATCGATAGGGATAACATAAAAGTTAAGCAATCAGAGCTTGTGTGATTATTCCTTAGATTAGTCTATTTTTCTCACTTGTAATGCGGCTATCCGGATAAACTTAGAGGGCTTATTCTAGGTTTCTTGATAGTTAGGGTTAATTAACGAGCTCTTCTTGATTAATTACGACCTAAGGAAAAATTGGATTAACAGTGCTTATCGTTAATTCACGACTAATAGTCTTAACAGAGGTGTGAAGGTGATAATTCAATGACATACGTGAAATTGTGCTTAGGCTAAGATTAAACTAAAGAACCCAATTTCAACCCATTCATCAATTGTATCATTTTGTTGATGTTAAATTTGAGTTGTTTTTATATATTTAATTTTACTTTGTTTTATAATTTGCATCAAATCAAAACCCTTTTTTACTTATACAAATCATTAAAGAAAGTAAATGGATCTAATCTCGATTGGATTGACCTAGACTTGCCACTGCTATAATCGTAGGTCTAGTTATTTTAGTAGTGTTACAATGCACGACCAAGTATGCTCTATTTATGGTGTACTAAAGTAATTTAAGTGTTTAAATGTATTATTGAGGTTACAGCGGAGATCACGGATAAACCAGAGATGGTTCTAAACTCAATCGGAAATTTCTTGGAAAATTTTTGAAAACTCTGAAAAGCTACAGAATGAGTCCAAACAAACTTTAAAATCCTCAAAATGTTCTTTGAAGATTTATGTGACACTTTTAAATGGAATTCGGATGATTTCGATGAAAAGTATTTATGGATGAATAGTGAATTTGAGTGAATAGTATCTTCACTTGAATAGTGATTTTGGAGACTCAACCCCGAAAAGTTGAAAAATACCCAAAATAGGTATTTGAGTCTAATGATACTGAAATTGATCGAAAATAAGTCCAATCAGATAAATTTCGGGAGTTCCAAAAGTTTGGATTAAAATCTCCTTTTTGGAAAATAATGAGTATTGAGGATTCTAAACCCATTCGATTCTTTTTTAGTATCCAATCAATAAATAAACCTAATTAGAGTATTTCATGGTCAATTTGATGATAAGACAATTGTGGAATAATTTTAGGATTTAATTCGGTTAGTTTCTGAATTAAATGTATTAAAGGGCAATTTGGTCTTTTTGTATTCATTAAGGGCAACTTGGTCTTTTTACATGATATTAGTGGATTGATGATTCATTAGAGAGGCCAATGAGAAAATGACATGTTTATGATGAGTCATTAGTGATTACAAATATGAAGGTGACATGTGTAATCCATTAAATGAGTATAAAAAGCAACATTTTGCCTCATTCTTTTAACATAAACGTGAGAGTGATGAGATAGTAACTTGAGGGACAAAAAAAGAAAGGGAAAAGAATAAAAGCCAAGGATGAAAATCAGCCAAGGAGAGAGGAAGAAGAGTGTAGTCATTTTTTATTGAATTTGATGGTGATTTGGAGGAATCTTGAAGTATTCATCAAATACCCAAAAGATTGGAGGAAAAAATGGTAAATTTCCCACCTTAAATTTCTATTTTTTTATGGGCTTTCTTGAGTGAGATGGATGTGCTTAAGATCAATGGCGTCTTGGTATTACTTTGATGTTTCTTTAAATGGAATTGGCTGATTATGACAAGAAAGGAACGTGTAGTGGAACTCTGTCTTAGGTTAATTTAAACCAGTCCTATTATTTTGGCCATAACTCGACCTACAAACCTCCAAATTGTTTGATTCAAATTGGAGATAAAAATTAAGACATAGATTAAAAATCTTTAGAAAAAACCTAGACCTAATTCTGGATGAATGACATTGGAAATTGGGATTGAAAATGGTAACTTGATACTATTCCTGTGTTGAAGAAGCTTGTGATATTTGGTATATGTTTCATAATTTAGAAGTTCAAATGGCATGATTTTTGATAATATGGAAACTAGAGATATACGGGAACAAAATTCCAGAAGACTTGAATTTGAACGTTTTCTATGTGAAAATTAAGGAACAAGTGGAGGTATGGATTTTGGACATGGGTCATAGCTATAACTTATCATGCATGATTATGATATAGTGAATTAAATTGGGTGAGATTGTGTTTTGAAGAAATTGCTAAGTTAGAATGGGTAAAATATGGTATTTAAGTGATTTTTGAAGTTAGATTTGGAAACGGAGACCAATAGGTTAGCTTACGGAAGTAAGCAGAAATATGATTAGAGTACATGTTATTCAATTAATTTCAGCTCCTGTGATGATCACACCTGATTGGCAACAACTGTTTGAAATCATGTGTGATATGAGTGACTTTGTAGTAGGAGCAGTTTTAGGCCAAAGGTGAGGGAAAGTGTTCAGGTTTATCTACTACTCTAGCTGGAATTTGGATCATGCCCAACAAAAATACACTACTACAGAGAAGGAAATGTTAGCAGTTGTGTTTGTTGGATCGCGTACGGTCCGAGTATTCACAATACGCTGCGGAAAAGACCATACAAAAATATGATGTATAATCGAAAATACCAAGGATTTATGAAAATACCTTATTGTCGTGAATGGGTTGCTTCTTTTTGGATTCCAAGACACTGCAAAACGTGAATGCCCTCTACCGGTATCCACACGAGTATGCACGATCCGGGCTGCGGCTATGGTGTGCTAGCACGTCCCGAAACTCTTTCCGAGCGCCGCACGATCTTCCTCTCGGATGGTGACTAGGGTTTCGTGAAAACCTATTGTCTTACCCTAATGAGACCTAAGCTTCTCTATTTATAGAGAAACCCTAATCCCATTAAAAGCCCAATAAGTTTCGGCCCATTATATCTCATATAATAAAAGCCCGACAACTTAATTCAATCTAGCCCAATAAATATATCCA
>JAOTAZ010000004.1:12647076-12666112 GCA_025629785.1 Erythroxylum oxycarpum
CGATATGTAATTAAAGCTATGTATGAAAGCTTTGTATGAATTTCATTTTGATTTGGAAATGAATTAAGGATTGAAAAGCTCCCTTATGTATGTGCTTACTTATTTTGTAGTGTGCAATTCATATTTCAAGTTTTCATAGGGGTGAAAATTGTGTATTGAGTTTGTGGGGGAAAACTGGATTGATTTGGGCTATATTAGACAAAGTGGTCTTCTTGAAAGTTGTAGTTAATCCTTTTAGCTTTCCAGCGGTATAAAGTTTGTAAAATTTGGGTATCGAAGTTGAGAGTTATGAGCATTATAAGTGATGATGTTGTATGGGAGGCATTAACATGATAACTATGGTAAATGATGAGAGTTTGTATATTCTATGAGTTAATTGAGTTGAGATTTGGGAGTTTAATACATTCAAATTGGTAATTGAATGTTTGAGGAGTGTTATTGCACTAGAAAGGTTGAATTTGGGAAGGTTATGAGTGGATATAGTGTTAGAATGGATGTTAGAAGCATTAGGGAGGCTTTGGAAGGAGTTTTGGGTCACCAATGTCTGTTTAATGGACCTTCTCAGGTGAAAAAGGACCTCCTGCCTCACCAATGTCTATTTAACAAACATGGATGTCCGTTAAACGGACCTTTTCGGGTGAAAATGGTTTTTAAGCAAGTCTATGTCCGTTAAACGGACATTCACTGGACAGCTAACGGACATAGACTGGACAGCTACAGTAAATTACGATTTTGACCACTTTGGAGGCTGAATATCCCTTTTAGGTCTTCATAAAATTGTAAATCTCAATGTCCTCTTTCAAATGGTCCAAAAACAAAATCGATTAGACATTTGTAGCAAAAGTTATGGCAATCGCTCCAAGACCTGTACAGTTGGAGTAAGGACATAAACATGTTGGATTCTTTCGGCCATAACTTCTTCATCCGACCTCCAAATTAAGTGATTCTTGAAGCATTGGATTTCTAACATGTTTTGATAGCTCTCCACAAAAATTGGTAGCTTTTGGTGTTGAATTCAAAAATATTGATTCAAAGCAAGTGAGGGTTCATTGAAATAACCCTACAAGGAAACCCGCTCACGCTTTTTGACTCCGTATAGTTGGGCTTGGGGAACGAGGTTCAACATCTTGGGCTTCAGGAAATAGGGCTCAACATATAGTTTATAGTAGGAATCTCCAGTTAACATTATCAAAAGCTTTTTGTAGATCCACTTTAATAATATAGTTTTGAGGACTTCTGCTGTGATTGTGCCCTTTCAAAAACTCCTGTAATAAAAGGATATTACCCCAAATATTCCTGTTACTCATAAAGCAACTTGATTCTCACTAATGAGTAAGTGCAGAACATCCTTCAGCCTATTTTTATATAATTTTGGTGATGATCTTATAAAGGAAATTAGTACATGATATAAGTCTGAAATCACTCCAAATGGTCGGGTTGGAACTCTTAGGGACCAAACAAAGAAAGGTCTTGTTAATCTCCATTAGCAAGAGACCATTTTGGAAAAACTCCTGCATAACCTCTTTAACTAATCTCCCTAAGCTACTCCAAGTTTTTGAAAGAAAAACCCATTCAATCCATTTGGACCTGGAGCCTTAGAGCCATTCATATTAAAATCCCCCTTCTCTATTTCCTAATACGTGACAGGTCTAATTAGCAATAAAGCTTCACGTTCAGTAATCTTGGTTGCAACAAAATGCCTAAGGCCTACTCCAATTCCTGCAGAGAGACCTTCTATGCCTAAGAGATTTTTATAAAAATTCATGGCTTCCTTTGCAATTCCATATTGTCTAAATACAATCTCTTCAGCTTCAGTTTTTATGGATGTGATTCTGTTTACATTTCTTCGAGCTGACACTGAATTGAAGAAGAATTATGTGCATTTGTCCCCATTCTTAATCTAATTAATTCGGGCTATCTGCTTCAATAATGAACATTGATTATCCACTATTTGCAAATAGGTCTTAAGGGCTTCTTTTTCAGCTATAGCTCGCGTACAACTAGTAAGGTTAGCTGCCAATGATTTCTAAAATTATGAAAGCTTGTTTCTTGCTATTTCTATCTCCTTTGTGGAGTTCTGACCTCTCTTTAAATTTAACATCTTCAACTCTTGTTTAATAGCCTTGAGCTTTTTCAAACAAATATACTACTTAGAACTATAGATCTCATACTCCAAACACTTCATAATTGCTTCTTGAATGCCCTCCATATTAACCAGAAAATTGTTGAATCTGAAAGGGTGATGGATTCTAGTTGTTTTAAATAAGTAATCAACCTTTATAGGGGTATGATCAGAAATTCCTGGGTCTAAAAAATTGGTTGAGCTTTCTAAAAAAGTATTTAAGCAGTCCATATTAACCATAGCCCTATCGAGCTTTTTTTAGATAAGCCAATTAGAGCTTTGTTTATTTGGACCAAGTAAACCTATGACCTTCAGATTTTAAATCTGTTAATTCCACCTCCTGCATACAATCGAACATATCAAAGGTTTAGTTGAGTAGGTTACAGTTTTGTTCTGCCTCTAATATGAAGAGAGTGGTGTTAAAGTCCCCATTAACTAACCATGGAACTCTAACTGATACCTTCAATCTTCGAAGAGAAGTCCATAGAGGTTCTCTGAAACACTGTGTTAAAACCGTAGACAAAAGTAGCTAAAGCACAATAATTCTCCATTTTGAAGTTTAGCTTAGTGTGGATAAATTGTTGGCTGGTTTCCAGAACATTCACTTCCAAGAGATCACCATCATTAATAATAATAATCCTTCCATAGGCATGACATTGGTGGTTTATTAGAAACTGCCATTCACTACCCAAATAACTTAATTTATTCAGATTTGCTTCTCTAATTTTGGTTTCCAATAAACAAAATAACAAAGGCTTTTCCTTTTGAACAAAATTCCTTACTGCATTAAGCTTAGAAGGGTTGTTTATTCCTCTTACATTCTAGACTATCAGGGTCATATGAGATTACTTTTCCCTTTTGAGCCTTTCTTACTACTCCTGTTACTCTTCTGAGAGATAACATATTCAAATTGTTCCTCTTGAGTAACTCCTCTCTGAAGTTCTACCATCTGTTGGGTTTGCTCATTCCTAGCACCTTCTTGCAAAATGTCTAGACTTTGAGCCACCATGTCCTAGCACCTTCCTGCAGAATGTCTAGACTTGAAGCCACCATTAGCTTTCCTTCAATCTTAACAGGTGGACTGTAAATCAAAAAGAGTCAAAATTGTCGACTACAACCTGTTTCCAGATCTTTCTAGCTCCTTTAATATGTTAAAACACATTGACAGATAAAGCAGAAGGTTTAGGAGAAATGGCAGAGGTTGAAGGAGGAATAGTTATAGAGAGGGATGGAGAAGAAGAGTGGGTTGCAGAATTAGTTGTTACAGCTGAAATGAAAACATTTCAACCTTATAATATGTAGTCGTCAAATATAATGTTTTTTATAACCGTAAAACTTACGGTTCTTACAATTAGAGTGCCCACCATAACTTTATGATGTTTCAAATAATATTCTTGTTTTTTACAATTAAACACATCAAACACTTCTCTATTTCCTCTAATCCAAAACATTTTTATAAGATCATCTCGCCACATTAATGTATTAAATTTGGACTACTATATTAATGTGTTTTGGTGCTTCGCATAAGGTCAGTATGCTCCATATGATAAAATAGTTCAACTTACTTATTACTCCTTTAACGTAAAATTGTTACATATCACTCACAGACACATAATCTCAAAGTTTTAAGATGGAAATAAAGTTAATATAATCTAAGGAATGTACGTGGTCATGGGGTGTTAGTTTCTAATAATGAGAGGTGAATACATGGGCTGAAGACCTGAGAGTGTTGGTGTGGTAAAGATGTTTCCGAAGGAAGACACAATTTAGAATACAATCGTGCACATATCATGTCCTGTGAATGGAGAAGGCAATAAGATCTATACTTTGGATATATCGTGTCTCAAATGGTGTCTTAGTGTGTAGAAAAGTACGAGGATCCATGATATGAGAACACAAAAGTAACAAAGATTGTGTTATGTTCTGGAAAAATACAATGAGATACGTGACTTGGGATATGATTATTCCCTAAGTCACATCCTAATATGCAAAGAAGCAGGAGGATCCATTATTTCTAGAGAAAGGCAATGAGATCCACAATCTAGGACAAGGTTGTGGACATAACAGTCAGTCTTATATGAAAAGGTATTTATGGTATATTTTAAATTTGAGAAGGTTTCTATAAGCTACTAAAGTAATGGTTGAAATTAGTTGGATTTGGCAAAGGAACTATTCAAGAAAAATTATACTAGTTAGGATTACATATAAATATATTACTGTAATCCTAGTTCTATATAACTGTCATAATAGTTATTCAATAGTGAATAAATAGCTCTTGGCTCTCAAAGACATAAACACCTCTAATTGATCAAACTCTATTAAAAATTTCTTGTATTATTTTTTAATTATTCTCTATTCTTTCGATTTATATTTTCAATTTGTGGTATCAAAGCATCGTTGAGGCAACAATGACTTCATTTGTAAAGCTTAATGTGAAAAAATTCAATTGACTAGTTAATGAGATCTATTGGAAAGAGTTACACGTGGAAGAAGAAATAATTATACAAATTTGTTTGGAAATATAGGTCATGTACCATGTTATGAATATTGCACCCCTTATAGAAATATAGAAGAAATTAGAGAGTCAATATATGTTAAAGTTCCTCACTAATATGTTGTATCTAAACCAAAAATTATAAACTGAAGATACTAGAAGGGACAAAAACTAAAATATCATATCAATGTGTTTAATCAAATAGTCAATGACCTACTAAGGTTTGAGGTAACTATTACATATAAAGACATTATTCCTTATCTATGTCCTATAAAAATTTGGTGATTACACTCATATTAGGCAAGTGGATAGTTAGTTTAAAAGGCATCTCCGATGTTATTAGCTCATAAACAATAGAGAGTCAATATCAGCGAAAGTTCTCAAAGTGAAGAGTTGTATCTGAAAGGAAAACAAGACCATAAGACAAAATAAAATAAGGATAGCCTATCCAAAAGGAATTCTAAATCTGAATCCAAAGGTAAATGACAGTCTAATGCTACAAATGTAAGCAAATATGACGTATTAAAAGAGATTATCAAAGCAAGAATAGGTTGGATAATTAAATAAAATTCTAATGATTCATTAAATTTTGGTAATATAGTATAGAGTAGGGACTCAAATTATAGTGATGAAGATATGTTTTACATTTTAACTAGTCAACTTTAAAACTTTGGATACTAAATATGGATGCTCATATCATCTGATACTAAACAAATGTTTATTTGTGTCATACATATTAGAAAACTTTGGCACTAATTGGTAGATGATAAAGCTTGCAAAATGATTATAATAGAAAAGGTCAAGATCAAGATATTTGATGGTGTTATCGAGATATTATGTGATGTTTGACATTTATTGTATTTGAGTAAGAACATAATTTATTTGGACACCTTACGTATGAATGGTTTTCACTATAAAACTAATAAAGACAATATTAAGTTAGTAAAATATGCATTCACTATGATAAAAAGGCCAATATTAGCAAGAAACATCTACAGAATAATGGTGAGTATAGTTGTAAACGGAGAAGATGATGCAGTACATTCAAATGATGACAATGTATATGGTTAGGTCATCTCAGTAAGCAAGGTATGACGAAACTTCATAAGAGGAGTCTACTGAAGGGAATCAAACACTATAAGTTAGACTTCTGCAAGTTTTGTATACTTAATAAACAATCTAATTTCATATTTAAGATGGAGCATAAAATTAAAATAATTCTAGACTAATAAGATGGAGTATAATTTCATTAGAGAGTTATCATTTTGTGGATCTCAATACTTCGTCACATTCATCAACAAATTTCAAAGAAAGTTAGTGTATACTTTATAAAGCAAAAATGTTAGGTTATTTCAAGTTTTAAGCATGGAAGGTTAAGATGGAGAGTTAGACAGATAGAAAAACTAAATACTTGAGATCAAAATTCAGTATTAAGTAAACCAAAAAATTAAAAATTTTGTGAAAAGTAAGAGATTCAGAGATACTACATAGTTCAAAAAACATACCACAGTATAATAACATTTGAAAGAAGACAAACAGATCTATAACCAAAAATGCTAGGTGTCCAAAGTTTAAGGTGAAGCTTCCTAAAAATTTTCAATGTAAATTTTATAAGTAATAAATCTACCTCATCAACAGATCACCATAAGCTTCACTAGATGAGAAAGTAGCAGAGGAAGTGTGGACATAAAGTAAGGTAGATTTCTCTTGAGTTAAAAATATATGGTTTTCATGCTTACGTATATATTTCTAATGATGAAAGTTTTAAGTTTGATATACAGTTGATAAATTATATCTTCATTGGCTACCCTAAAGGGACTGCAAGTTTTGAAACACAACATCAAAAAATATAATGGTTAGTAAGGATGCATTATTTAATGAGTAGCATATGCTGAAGCCAACATATAGATAGGATGTGCTAGGACCATCAAAGGAGAAGGAGTAGTATGACAAAGGTACAAGTGCAATTAGTTCAGCTTGGAGTAGAATTGAAAGAGGATGAAAATTTTAGTTCGAAAGATAGATCAATGTCAAGAGAAGAGTAACAACACATTAAAGCCACGAATAGAGCAAGACGAACTATTAGGATACCAAATAGATATAGGCAGAAAGACTCATTATCCTTCATACAATAGTAAAGGTCTAACTACCTTTCAAAAGTTTATGAATAATCATGAGAAAGATGATGAAAGGGAGCTATAATGGAGGTGGTGAAATCTTTGAACAAGAATTTAGACATGGGAGCTAGTGTAGCTTCTTAAAAGGAAGAGACATATATGGTGTAAGTGAGTGTGTAAGAGGAACCCAACAGTACCAAGAAAAGTTCAAGACTTAACTAATAGTTAAAGGGTATGCATAACAAAAATTGATTGGTTATGATGGATCTTTCCCCTAATGGTTTTTCATAATTCCACCAAGATTTTGAAGGTGTTAGTGGCAAGTTTGGATATGAATTTGGAGTAAATGAATGTAAACATAACTTTTCTTCACAATGAAAAAGAGAAGCAAATTTACATAGAGCAATCTTAGTCAACCTAGAGAGGAGCATTTGATGTATAAATTGAAGACGTTATTTTGTACATTAAAGTAGTATCCATGAAAATGGTATAAAAAGTTTTAACTCCCCCATAATCTAAATTAGCTAAAGGAGATAAGAGTATAATTATTACGGATATGTTAAAAGTCTTAAAGATGGATCCTTTTTTTTTTTTGCTACTATACATGGATGATATATTGACAGATGTAAAGCGTATGGATGATATGACTAAACTAAAGACCTAACAAGGAATTTAAAATGGAAGATTTGGTTGCTATGAAAAAATATTAAACATAGAGATTTAGAGGGATAATAGCTCTAGAAAAATATAACTATCTTAATCCAGTTACATTGAGATGGTATTAGACATATTTGGAATGAACAAGGCTAAACACGTTAGCACTTTATTACAAGTCACTTTAGACTTCACTAGAATAGTGTCTAAGAATAAATACAAAGGTTGATAATATGTTTAAGGTATCATATGCTAGCATTGTTGGATGTTTAGTGTATACAATACTTTAGTAAGATTTGTAAGTACATGTCAAAACCTAGAAGACAATATTGGGAACCAAATAGATATTCATGTACTTGAGGGATAAATAAAACCATAAGATTGTGTTGTAGTCAACATGGTAATATTTCAATTGTGGGATATAAGAATTCAGATTAAACAAGAGTTTTGGGTAACAAAAGGTATAATATTGGGATGTATTTATTCTTACAAAAGAGTATATTTGTTGGAATCAATTTTACATTATGTGGTTGCATTGTCTATAATTAAAATGGAGTATATGGCAATTGAGGCTACTAAAGAAGCAGTATAGCTTATAGGGCTAGTAAAAGAGGTGGACATATAAATGTTAGGTTATATTAGGTCAAGTAATAGATTGCATTTGGAGGATCTTATTAAAGATGGTTCACATTTTAAAGAATGTAATTAACATGTTGACAAAGTTGATTACTATAAAGAAGTTCAAGCATTGATTAGACTTTATTAATGTATGAAGGTGCTAAACATGGATAATCCTAAACTATGAAGAGTATATTCACCACGATGAAGATTGTTTTGTATGACTTATGTATATGGGCATATAATTTTGAAGTTCTAGAATGAAAACTAATATTTCTTAAAAGTCTCTTAGTAAACACGACTTAAGACACAAATGTGACCTAATGCGTATCCCTTCTAGTAATTAGAGGTGAAGGCATGGGTTAAAGACACATACGTATTAGTTTGATAGAGGTGTTTATGAAGAAATGCATGATCTGGGATACAACTATGTCACATATCGTTCCTTGTGCATGAAGAAGGCATTAAGATCTATAGTTAGGAAACAATCATGTGTCAGGTCATATTTTAGTGTGAAAAAAGAAGGAGGATTTATTGTTTGAAGACACAAGCATGCTAGAGACTCTTATGTTCTAAAGAAAGATAATGAAATATGCAATTTAGGACATGATAATCAGCCTTGTCTAAACCCATTTTTAGTTAATTTTAAAATTTGAAAAAAATCTAAAGTCCACTGTAATTCATTGTTTAAAATAAGTTAAGCTTGATAAAGGGACTATTCAAATAAAATCTTATCAATTGGAGTTCACATATAAATACATTGTTGAAAACTTAATGTAATATAGTCGTCATCATAACTATTCAATAATAATTATTCAGTTGAAAACATAAGCACATCTAATTAACCAAATATCATTAAAAGCTTCTTATATTCTTATCTTCTTTTTTTATGTTCTCTATTCTTGTTATTTGTTAACATTAAGAGACAATTTCCAAACCTCAAATTTCCTTAATGTAATCCAGCTTAACAGTCCGAATATTTTGGATAGCTGAAGCCACAATTGTAGTTTGAAAGGGAGATAAAACTTTCTTGTTTCGAACATAGTAATTGGCAATACAGATTCAGATTATGACATTTTGTTTTCTGCTTTCTTAATTTGCTTTGCCTTTGGAAGCATCAATCTGACGGCACCTTATATCCTCCAAGCATGTCAGAGGCGAGAATTACACTGATCAAACTTGTCTGCTTAGGATCCTACGTTGACGAATAAAAAGACATCTGCTACACAAATCATCTTTATAATTATGTTCAAATAATTATGGTATTATTACTTTAGTCTCAAACATTTTGCTTTCCAACAAATTAGCATCGTCCAGACACCTGACAGCGTGGTTTCAAAAACCATTTCGCTTCCTATATATACATGTGAGCAGCAGATCTCTTGCATTACCTGTCCACAGTCTTGATTTATAGCTCGAGTGGGTCGAGCTAAACAACCTGTCCAAAGATGTCTCTGCCATCGAACCTAGCACTCGATGATGCAACTCCGGACTGGCTAAACAAAGGTGACAATGCGTGGCAGCTCACAGCAGCCACTCTAGTGGGGCTACAGAGCGTGCCAGGTCTTGTGATACTGTACGGTAGCATTGTGAAGAAGAAATGGGCGGTGAACTCGGCGTTCATGGCCTTATACGCCTTTGCAGCAGTGCTAGTATGCTGGGTTGGGTGGGGTTATCAAATGTCGTTTGGGAACGCATTGGTGCCATTCCTGGGCAAACCTAATGTAGCCTTGGACGAGAGGTTTCTTCTTTCAAGAGCCTTTTTAGGGTATTTCCCCAATGCGACCATGATTTACTTTCAGGGGATGTTCGCTGCCATTGCGTTGATTCTGATCGCTGGAGGGTTGCTTGGGAGAATGAATTTTCATGCATGGATGCTGTTTGTGCCACTTTGGCTTACCTTCTCCTACACAATCGTTGCTTTCAGTATTTGGTGTCCACAAGGATGGTTGTCTAAGCAAGGGATTATAGATTACTCTGGTGGCTATGTCATTCACCTCTCTGCTGGTGTCGCCGGTTTCACCGCGGCTTATTGGGTGACAAACTAACAAACTCCTAATACTTAACCAACTATTATTGTGGTTGTTTATTCAATGGCTGAAGCTAATGGCGATATGATTGGCACAGGTGGGACCAAGGGCAAGTAAGGACAGAGAACGTTTCCCACCAAACAACATACTTCTGATGTTGGCAGGTGCGGGTCTACTATGGATGGGGTGGACTGGATTCAACGGTGGAGATCCATACTCAGTCAGTATTGATGCATCTCTTGCGGTGCTTAATACCCATGTTTGCACTGCTACAAGCTTGCTTGTGTGGCTTCTCCTTGACATCATTTTCTACGGAAAGCCTTCCGTCATTGGAGCTACACAAGGCATGATCACTGGTCTTGTTTGTATTACCCCGGCTGCAGGTAAGTAACCGACCATCTTGTCTCAGTTATTTGATATTCGTCAATTTCATTTCATATTAAGCGTAAAACACAGGAGTTGTCCAAGGATGGGCAGCAATTTGGATGGGAATAGTATCTGGTAGCATCCCATGGTACACAATGATGATCCTCCACAAGAAAATATGGCTGCTTAAGCAGGTTGATGACACCATGGCAGTTTTCCATACTCACGCTGTTGCAGGAACTTTGGGAGGCCTTCTCACCGGCTTCTTCGCAGAGCCTAAGCTTAGCCGACTCTTCTACTTAGTACCTGAATGGCAGCACTACATTGGACTCGCCTATGGCCTAGAAATGGGCAGAGCTGCCGATGGGTTCAAGCAAATGGGCATCCAGTTGCTAGGATTCGTCTTTGTAGTCGCAGTTAACATTATCTCCACATCAATCATATGCAACTTGATCAAGCTTGTAGTCCCACTGAGACTGCCCGACGATGAACTCCAAACTGGGGACGATGCCATTCATGGTGAAGAAGCCTATGCTTTGTGGGGAGATGGGGAAAAGTTCGAGTCCAAGCTCAACTCTTTCCACGGCGCTGAAGAGTTTCCTGAGCCTGCAAGAAAAGATGCTAGTGCAGGTCACGTTGAGATGATTTAATTTGATTATTGACATGAGAGTTTTACAGGTAAAGATAATGCCGGGCTTGAATATCTATGCCTGTCCGTGAATTGTTTTTATTCCATTTGCATTGCTGGACTCTGGAATAACTTGATTTTTACCGGTCATGTCCAATCACTGATTGGCTGATTGAAGCATATGAAGTCGAATTTAATTTCTAAGATGCACAATTACCTGCTGATCTTCTTGTGCCAGTACCAAATCACATCCAGCTATGGCGAATTGCTTAGCACCACACTTACGCACTAGTTTCCAATTCAATATACCAAGCCACATGCCACATTGTAATATGCTACGGAATTTGACATATAGCCAAAACTGCACTAAAGGAATCGATCACCCTTAAATAACCAATTCCTCCCATCTTTTATCAAGTCACAAGGTCATGAAGAGTCCTTTATGATTAGAACCATGAACTTTTTTCAAGGAGTATGTTGGGAATTCCATCTCCACCTTATCCAGTTATGGCTTCCCTTTAGGTAAAATGGCGTATGAGAATGGTCGAGGGGTAGTCCTAGGAGTTCCAACTTCCAAGTTCCAGGCCTGCCGTACTTGAGAGGTTCAGGGTACTGGCTGCCGTGTGAAATAGAATCTTTGCTGTTTTTGTTCAGAAAACAAAATTAATCTGAGGCTATATCAGAACCCAGAAATGACTTGGTGACATGGGGAAGGAGTGTATAAGGTGAACAGAAAAAAGACAGCAGTGGAATATGCAGCAGCCCAGTGGGGAGGATAGAAAAGGCATCTTTGCCTTTGGTGGTGGCTAGTGCCAGAGAATTCAATAAAATCAATTAAAACATTAATTTGTATGATATAAATTATCAAATTTCATTTGTGATGTTTAGTAAGAAGGTGTTTCGGACTGATAAATCTAAGTTATGGTGAAGATACAGATAAAGATTAGAACTTGGCTAAAGTCCCATGTCCTTGAATCTTGTCCAGCTCTTAAATGCCGAAATCTTTGAAATTTCAAAGACCGACATGCATAAACGTCGTTATTCATAATGAAAAGTAAACAAGAACAATGCCAAGACATTACTATCTATTATTAGTTCCTAATGGACCCAAGGACGCTAAGGTGGTGGGTGATGGAGGTTCCAATCAGAAAACGTCATCCAATTGCATAACTTATCGACAACCCACATTTTTTATGGATAATCAAAAGGCACGTTTAGAGTGGTGGCGTGGTGTAGAAAACAAACCCGCATTTGGACGACAAATTCCAAAAGTTACTGGGAGAGAAACTATTATTATGAAAAGCTAATTTCTTTCACTCGTTCACAGGAAACAGTAGAACTGACGCCTTTTCTCTATTTATATTCCTTTTGGTGAACAAAAAGGGGACGAGCTTTTCAAAAGAGGGAAGCCAACGTGTAGGAGAAGGATAGCAAATAGCATTTTCCTTGTTGAAAAGCAAGTTCAGAGCCTTGTAACCAACTTCTTTGTTAACAACCTCATAGATCTTCATAGCTTTTCTATTGTTGAAGAAGGGAAGGGACGGGGTCGGTGTCGTTTTTAGGAATGACTGCAAAGAGGGAGCTTTAGTTGTTGTAGTTGTGGGCGGAATGGAATCCGAAACGTCGTCTTCGGTGGACGAGCAGAGCGTTGTTGGTGGGAACGGTGCTTGTGGAGGGGCTGACAAGAGAGGGAGGCATCGGATTCTTGCGGAGTTGAAGCGCGTGGAGCAAGAAATCGAGTTCTTGGAGGTGCGTTTACTCTTCTAACACTTTTTTTTTCCCTACTTTTTAGTTTGTTCTCTGGTATGTGGGTTGGTTAAAGCTGGATCCCCAGGCAATTCTTGTGCATTTTATTTTTCAAGTTTCCAAGCAAGAACTAAGTTTTTAACACGAGCTGAATCACTCTAGGTGATGAGTAAAAGAGAGAGGAAAGTGGGACACTTTTGGATTCTAATCAGTATATAGATGATCGATCTAAGATTGTGTGACTTGGTTTCTTAGGGAAGAGAGAAGTAACGGATCAGTTGTGCACCTGGCCTAGCTAGTTGGTTGTGAGAAGACCACGAATTTGGTTTCTTTTCGGTAAAAATAAAAAACTGAAGAATGCAAGTATTGTCCTGCTTCTAATCTTTGTATCTTTTCACATGATTCAGATATCAATTTCGTTCGTGTCGAATTACCCCTTCTTCTAGTATTGAAAAGAACTGTGACAGTGAGATGTTTGTCACATTGGTGGAACGTACCTAGTATATTCAAGTAATTTTGCGCAAATGACCTCGATGCTTCAGTTGCTTTCTTGAGGATTAAATGACTTGTTCACCCTTTGATGAATTCCTTGTATGTCTCATATTCTGCCTCACAGTGCAGATGTCGGTTGCATGATATTACTTGAAGAGATTCTTTTGCATATTCTAGGGGCAGGCTTCTTTTGTAGTATTAAATACTCTGAATTCATGTCATTTAAGTGGTGGTGGCAAATGGTTCATGGGGATTCCTTAAATACCTCCACGTATTAGAGGAGGAGGAATACTTAGATGCTTGGTTCGTTTTCGTAAGAAAATAAGCGATCCTAGTAATCATTTTGAGTGTGATTTATTCGGAATAATAGGTGATTAGTGTGTATATTTTTGTAAGATCACTGCTCCTAACCAGTATCTTAATCTCGTATTTCCTTTTAAGGTTTGACAGCCATCATTGTAGTGTTCATTCAAGTCCTGGATTTAAGTCATTCTTTTGTTTCCTAAATTTCATTCAGGAAGAGTTGGAGGAGCTCGAGAAAACAGATAACTTATCAACCTTGTGTGAAAAGTAAGTGTGAATGAACTGATAAGAACTTAATGGAGACTAAAAGGTCATTTATTGGTGTGAACTTAAATGGAGACTAAAAGGTCATTTATTGGTGTTCTTCAGGCTATTACATGATGTTGGTACAATACCTGATCCACTCCTATCCACGTAAGTTGTACAACACGCACACATACTTCTTGCTCTTGTTTCCATATAATTTTTATCTATGATAATCAGTAGCTAGCTCGATATCTGCCTGACACAGAACAAATGGCCCAGTAAACCCATTATGGGATCGATGGTTTGAAGGACCCCAGCAAGCTCGAGGTTGCCAATGTTTTATACTCTGATTTGAAGCAATCTAACATTCGTTTCATTGGTAGAACTGACGAATGTTACCACGCATTCGTAACTTAGTAAAAGATCAGTGGCATTAAAATTTCCTGCTTTGGATAGCCTTTTAAGTCTACCGTTTGCTCAAGTGAAACAAGGCAGAGAAATCCGCAGCAAACGAAAAGAAGCTAGTCAACTTCTTAAATCATTTGTTCTCAGATTTGTTAATTGTTGGTAATGGAGCATTTATAAGGATGTGCCCTGCCCCTGCCGTTTTTCTTTTTCATTTTGTTGATGACACCCACCCAGCATGCTACACAGAATGAAAAGAAAAGCTCTTCATGTAGTAGAATGAACTGTTTCATGAAAAGTAACCTAGTTATCCGCAGTTCCATGTGGATGTGGTCAATATTTATAGAAATTTAGTTCCTACGCTTTTTGGCCAGAAGAAGACGTCCAATAAAATATTGGGAAGAAGAAAACACTTAACAAAACTGAGACAAGCCAACAACAACAACCAGCGATTGACAAGCTGTTACAAACATTTTGTATCCTTGGACAACGATGCAGGGAATATATTTTATGTGAAAACTGATTATAATTCCCAAATCAAAGTTATTCCTGGGATGGCAGAATTTGCTTGGAGGTGTGATTCCTGTCGCTAAGAGAGTTGGGCACACCTTAAACTCATCTCAGTCCATGAGACAAGTATCCAACTTTAGAACTTGCCAGTAACTTGCACTCAAACAGCTAAAAGATAATTACATTCCAACTTGTACATGAGGTTAAACGATCCTACCCCGCCCAACAAAACAACACTATTCTTTCAACTGATTTACATGAGATTATACAGAAAGAAGTAAAACCATGTTAAAATTTGAAGCACAGTGGTCCTATAAAATAGACTACAGAACTTGAGAAGACAAAAGATGCCTCAGCTGATTTAGATGCTCCTCATCTGAGATGTGTAGGGATAAGCGAAGATTTGTCAACAGTGACTCTTGCTCCCAAGTTAAAGGACCTGATGCATAGAGAGCCCGGATGGTTGATCTATAAGCATGAAATTCTAGTTCATGGATGTGGGCTGCTAGATTTTGTTCGGAAAAAGGAGTTACACGTTTGTTGATAGAAAAGGAAGGGAACGATGATTCAGCGTCCGAGTTACCAGAAACATTGTCCAATGACTTGCAACAATTATAGCTCGGAGAGTTAGCAAGGCCATCAGAACTACAACTACCAACAGAGCATTGGTTGCTACCTTCGCTGGACCTAGCCGTAGAAGCATATAACCTTTGATAACTTGCTTTTACCTTATCAGCTTTTATGACAAAAGACTGTTCTTCCAATTTGTTAGTCACTGGTACAACTGGAAAAAAACCAAAGTCATCTACCTTCTGGTTTCTTAACCCACCTCCCTTACTCAGGCACGAATCTATACGGGTTGCTTGTAAAGCATGCTTCCAAACCGAATTACTGGAGCGTTTCAATTTGAACCGAGTAAAACTCTTGATAAATCCATCATTTTTCTGCAATTACAGAAATTACATATTAGAAACAATTGCTCAACCATCATCATCATCTCTGAGCTCGTAAAAATAGTGAACAACAGATGATATCAAGTTCTCACATCCATGGTATGGAGATTACTTTGTAACAACATAAATTGTTATGAGCTTCCTTTCTGGGAACTCAAATTGTCAACGGCATAACTAAGAGGAAAAGTAATATCCAAACTCGTAGCATTTAGGAATACAAATCAAAGGAAAGATAATCCTATAAGAGCTTTCAACAAGTAGAAAAGATGAAAGGATCAAGCGCAAGTAAACGATCACCATACCTTCCCTATGACAAGCCACTTGTTCTCATGCCAAGCTTGCCTTATCCTTAGATTTGATTCATGAAATTCCTTAACTTGAACTGAGCCTGGGCCAAACAATCTTACGCAGAAAATTTCCTTGTTCCACACCTTAGTGATTTTCCCTGCCCTCCAACACTGAGAATCAAACACCTCAACTACATCACCAACAATCCATTTCTTTCTCTTTCTACGAGGAGGCTGAGGCCTAACATCCTGCTTTTGCACCTTCTCTACAAACCGCCCTTGGTCACGGTCTGCAGATATGCCATATCTCACAACATAATAATTCTTATCCACTTCAATTATACTGCCAAGAAACCAGGAGCTACAAGGGTCATGCTCTCTTCTTAAAACCTCCACCACATCGCCCTTTTTTAACTTCATCATTCAATACTCTCATCAAATGAAACCTGAAAACGGAGTCATCAGAAGACAAAAAAGGGATAATAAGGTTCAAAAGTACATTTTGTGTTGCGCCAACGTAAGAACAGAAAAGAAGGTCCGCAAGGGAATTCACAGTTTACTCCTTCTGGTTCAGATTGGAGAAATAAGAAACTCATATCATTTAAGGCCGAAACCCCATATAATCTTACATGGGGTTGACAGATCAAGAATCCTAATATCATCAGCACCTGAAGTTTAATAAGTACAGAAACTTTCAAACTTTGGTAGAGATTTAGAGCACGTAATGACTGAAGATCAACATAATCATGACTATTAAATTCGCTAACACCAAAGAGTTTTGAACAACATAGGATTGCCCATCAGAACATTGCTGGATTTGCAAAGCAAAGACAACATATTGAAAGTAACTGACATCATTCTACATCGATCCAGTTCTTTAGACTAACGCTAGCAAACCACATACCGGACAAAAAAACGAAATCCAAGATATATCACAGCTAAAGTGAGACAACATTCACTTTTCCACCCAGTTTTCACAAGTCTTCAAAAAGAATCCAGTAAATGAACCAAATCTTTTTTTTTTAAACTCAGATAATCAGAGAGAAAATAAAACGGAGGAAAGAGACGCCTACCCAGAATTTAAAAACCTTGAAAGAATGAATTATTAATAACGGTGGACTATAATATCAACCACAATAGGAAGACCCAAGTAGAACAGAATACGAAATACAGAGAAAAAGAACAAGGAAGATAAATGTGAGAGATAAAAGATAATTAACAGGACGAAAGAAAAAAAAAACTATTTTTTTAAAATAAGAAAGAAAATTAATTGGTCCGACCTAAGAGTGACAATTGCTATAGAAAAGGACGCAGCTTTCTTGTGCTCGTAACCACATTTTCACGCATAATGTCGAGACTTGCCTTCTCTTTCAATACTTTTGTTGTGGATTAACTCTTCTGATAGTAACTTACTTGACCCGCCAAACTCTTCGACTCTATCAAATACGTTCTTTTTAACCACAGGGAAGCAAGCAGGAGGTATTATTACGCATTTGTGAACTTTTAGCAAATTAATTCGGCAGTCAACTTATGGAGAAGAGAGTTATGTGTTGGGTTCACCATTACCATGCAATAGAAACTGATTGATTATGTAGGTTTCAGAGAAAAGGAAAATGTCCTCCAATTTCGGAAGTGTAGCACTAGGTTACGATTTCTTACCTGTTTGGCTGGCCAAATTATAATATTTTGCTGGAAATGATCGACTATGAGCAAAAGGTGACACTTATCAGGAAAACCTTTCCACCAATTTTCTGGTTTTGTTTGGCTTGCATGTCCAATTCGTCAGCATCTGAACCTTTATGTTCTGGAAAGCATGAAGCACGGGAGATCTTTTGTAATGTTTAGTAGTCCTAGTAATTTAAATAATATATATTTGATATATGTTAAGCATGATCTTGAGTGTACGTGGTTGCGCGTGTTATTGTTGAAAATTAGTTTCTGACATAAGTAGTTAAAGTCAAACTTTCTGAAAGGTTGCTTCTTTTTTAAGAGTTGTGACTTGTTGTAAATAGACGTGACTGTTCTAAAAAGTTACTTCCTTTCTAAGAGTTGTAACTTGACATAAACAGAAGTGACTGTTCTAAAGGGCTACTTCCTTTCCAAAAGTTATGACTTGTCGAGAATAGAAGTGACTGTTTTGAAAAGTTACTTCATTTCCAAAAATTGTAAGTTGTCATGAACAGACGTGGCTGTTCTGAAAACTATAATATATGAGTTTTCGTCAAGATTAAAATGTTTTTTTAAACAATTCTACCAACACAATCTGTACATTCATAATTCTCGAAGAACATTCATACTCTTACAACTTGAATATTCTTGTGTTCTTTGTATCCTAAAAGTAATTCGCCTTTAGCCCGGTTTGCAAGTAACGTGGAGGCAAGTAACACTTTAAGGAAAGTGTCAAACACGCATAGAACACTTTAAACTTTATGTTTTGATCTAAACTTTTCTCAATTCCTTACAACACCATTAAATTCATTGTTCATCTTTCGTATTGTGGATTCCCAACCCCATTCTATTACAATCTTAAAGAATTATCTGTTGCTATCACGGACTCCACTGAAGAATCCGCTCTTAACGTGATGAAATAAGACTTTGTGAAGTTAGATCGCCTTGATGGAACCGACGCCAACGTCAATCGCTGGAAGGATAAGATGATGCTCTTCTTCACCACTTTGAAATTTGCATATGTACTTGATCTCATTCTTTTTATAATTCCTCTTCCAAAGGAGGGTGAAGTTGACATAAGGAAGGACAAAAGAGACAAGCGCCAAGAAGATGAATTGCTTTGCAAGGGTCATATTCTCAACACCCTCTTAGACAACCTTTATGATCTCTTTACAACCGTGAAGAGTCCAAAGGAGATTTGGGCGTGGCTTGAACGTGAATATACATCTTAAAAGCAAGGCACAGATAATCCTGTATGAGGACGTTCTATCCTGTATCATCCATATACAAAACACAATTTGCACACACATTAACAAAAGCACAATCATAACCATCCCATTTTCACATGTGTATATGCGTAAAGTATAATGCATGCTCAATGACAATTCCGGGGTATA
>JAOTAZ010000004.1:12679316-12693478 GCA_025629785.1 Erythroxylum oxycarpum
TTAAAAACAAGAAACAGAAATAAAAAAATAACAAAAAAATAAAAATAAAACCAAATGATACTTAAATAATCCCTAAAAATTGCCAACAACGTGATATTCCGGTACTTATTGCATCAAGTTAACAGGAAAAAAAAAATATAGACAACTGGACCAATACTTGATTCAATGAGAATCGTTTTAAAACGTACTTAGCTCTTTAATACATCTGATCTGAAATGAATATAGAACAGCAAATCTATGGTTGCCCCCGAGGGAAACCAAAACGCAGGCCCTCAACATGAAAAGCGATAAGAAGACTGAACATGGACCCCCCAAATGTCTATTTGTCATGTAAATGTAATTCTTACTTACCTGGAACTATAACAACATAGCACGTGGCAAGGGGGTTGAACAGGTCGCTTCTTTTTTGTGAAGTAGAGGAAGGAAGGAGAGAGCATCTATTTATTTTATATGTCCCAGTTTTGGAGAGCCGGTGCGAAGGAATGGAATCCATCAATCCGGCTTCTGTTTTATGAAACGCCGCGTGGAGCTTGCTGGTTCACTGTGTTCCAGATACGCAAGCTGATAGGTTATTTTTCTCAGCTCACGGGCTGCCTTTAAATTCATTTAACTCGCTCCCCATTTGCTCAGCTATACCCAATCAAATGCTTTCGACGCCACTACTCTTGTCTCCAGACGGCCCGGCAACAAGGTATTTACGAGCGAAGCAACTAAAGTGAAGAGTGGAGAGCTAACCTAAAAGGAAAAACAATAAAGTAACTTGACATATGCACTTGTATGATTCACTAAATTGTGCCAAGAAGCGTATTCCTAACCTGGACAGAAATATAGGGGCCGAAGAAGTACTGAACTGAATTTAATTGTAATAAGTTACTAACTTGTTTATTAACTTTGGCGAGAGAAGAGAAAACGAGATTGATTACCCTGTTAGGTTACTTTAGCAAATAGCAGCTTCAAACCGTAGAACTGAACTAACTAACGCTGGTTAGTTATGGGGAAGAGAGGCGGGGAGACGGTCATCATTCAAAGTCCGTCTGTCAAAATATTTGCGCCTTTCTGACACACGCACACACATACTGTGCAGTAGAGAGAGAGAGAGAGAGCATTGCTCACGGATGATGACGTCTATATTATAACTCACAAAGCCCGACAAGCCCAAAACTAGATTCACTCCTTTCGTAATTTCGTTACAAGGGAAGGATAATAAAGTCATTTCATTTCAATCTCTCTCTTTTTCCCTTAACTTCTCCCACTCTTTTTAAAGACCAGTAAAGCGGGAGACGCAGATGTAGGCGCAGTCACAGAGAGAGAGAGAGAGAGAGATATATGGCTTTTCGCCAGTGATAAGATAGAGAAAGAGAAAGAGAGAGAGCGAGCGGTTTTTATCCAGGACAAAAGAGTACGTAACTCAGCCAGTTTTAGAGAGAGAAGAAATAAGAAATGACGAAGATAGTTCATGAACAGAATTTGGAGAAGCAAATGGGTTGCATGGCTGGCTTTCTTCAGATCTTTGATCGACCAAATGTTCTCACCGGGAAGCGTCTCTACGCCACTAAACGCCTCCCTCCGTCGTTGGTTAGTTCACTCTGTTTGTTTGTGTTTTCGCTATTTTTCTTGTTCTCTAATTGTGTAGTTAACCATCTGTGTTTCAGTTGGTTGACTCTACGCCTGACCCTGATACGTGTATGAGCTCTCTGGCGATGTCCAGAGAATTGGAGAAACATCAGCCCTCAAGATCCGCGCCTTCCCCCGATCGGTTCAAGCAATCTCCGGTGACCGAACTCCGATCACCGGCGCCGGAGGCTGCGGCTCCAATAGATGTTCAGTCCAAAATGCCGATTCCTCTTCAGATATTTGAATTAAAAGAGGGGACTAAGTCATCGCGGAAGTTCGGTAAAGAAGCTCCGAGACTTTCGCTCGACAGCAGAGCAACGTTCGATGCAGCAAAAGGAGGTCTCAAGCCAAAGGAGAGTCGTCAAAACCCTGCGTTTATGTCAGCAAATCGTTGCGAGAATAATGGGGAAGATAGTGATAAACAGCGCCGATCGCCCAGTGTAATCGCCAGACTAATGGGATTGGAAAAGTTACCGGAGTCCGAATCTGAAGAATCGAAGAAACCTGAACTTCGGAGATCTGCTTCCGAGTCTAGAGCTTCTAGAGATCTCCTTCAGTATCGTTTCATCGACGGCATCAATTTTCAGCTAAAGCAGCCCCAACAACAGAGCACGGAGAGTGATAACATGACCAGAGAAGGCGTCATTAAGGATCCGATGGCTAATGCTAGAACAGGTGATCCAAAGGCGTATAATGCCGTACGCAATGTGAGAGCTGAGCCAGCAAGAGCACAAAACAGAGGCATAGGGCAGAGAAAGAATTTCTTTGATTCGGCAGATTTTTTCCCAGAGCCAAAACAGGCTGTGTCTACCTATGGTGAGATTGAGAAGAGGTTGAGAATGAGAGGTATCGATGAGCCTTCCAAAGATCTCGAGACTCTTAAACAAATCCTCGAGGCTGTGCAACTAAAAGGCCTTTTACATTCCAAAAAGACACCAAACCAATTCTGTAACAGAAACTTCGTGTACGATAGGAGTTTATCACGCGATGAATCCCCAATCGTCGTAATGAAACCGGCGAGATCAACGTCGCCCATGAATCGAAGAATTGGGAACGACTCGCCCGCTTCAAGTTTCAGAACGAGGGCTGGTGTTCGGCGTGATTCGTATCCCTCTGGCGAGACACCACCGACATTGAGTCCGAGACGTGAAGGGCCGGAGATTGAAAGGAATGTAAGAAACCAACCCAGAACTACCATTCCTGTGGACATTCGATTGAAGTGTTCTAACAGAAGACCATCGACTGTTGAAACGCAGAGGAGGGTGAGTAACGAGTCAATGGAGCAGAGAAGAGGATCTCCAGTTCAGTCTCCGAAGATTAGTTCTAGAAGAAATGTGATAGATCAGTCCACAAATAGATCTCCTAGAAACCGAAAACAAAGCGTGAGAAATGCTCAAAAGGCGGAGAAAGTGTTCGTTCCTGCGGAGGATGAATCATCCACCTTTTCAGAGTGCAGCATCAGCACCTCTTCTCAGACTGATACGGAGTTTAATGTTCGCGACATTCTTCTTTAATCGCTAGATTTGATTAAGTTTATTTCGTGATTACTTGTTAAACGGCATTGTAATTGATCGCAGAGGTCGAAAGCGGATGATTACAAGGAAGGCAGGAATCTGTTGGAGAGGTGTGATAAGCTGCTTCACAGCATAGCGGAGATGACGGCGACAGAGTTACAACCCAGTCCGGTGTCAGTGTTGGACTCATCTTTTTACAAAGAAGAATCTTCTCCGTCACCGGTAATGAAACGGAGCATTGATTTCAAAGGTAAGGGACTCTGCCACCAAATTTTAATGCGTGCTCAATTGGTGTCTTCTGTACTAACAGTCTTAACACTCTGATTGCTAGATATGCATTCGGATGACGTCTGTTTCTTTTTTTTTCTTTCTAATTTTAAAAAATGATGCTGAATCTGAAGCCTTCTCCTCAGTCGTCAGACCAATAGATCTAGGTATACCTGTAGTTTGCGTGGTGGTCCTCTTAATGAGTCATGTCTTGGAGTAGTCAAAATACAGTCATTACACCAGTATTTAACTTAGGCATACTAAAACTGAAATCAGCCATAATTTGTCTGAAGGAGTAAAGTTATGAGCGGAGCGGGTTATCTAACGCTTTTAATGTTTAGGAGGCAGAGAAGAAGAGAAGAGGTTACGGGATTTCATTTCCTTGAACCACGGGCAGGAAAAGTGGGAAAGTTGTTATTTTGTGGGATGCTATTAGTATTCACACAACATCGTCATAAATGAACTTCGAATTATCAGATGATATTTAACTCCAGTACCATGGAATAGATAACTAGTAATAGTGATCATAATCAGTGGGGACCCGGACCGCTTCTTATAAGTAAAAGGAAAAGGAGGATAATCTCACGTGGGGTGCCGATGAGGATGATTGTTATTCACCGGACCCGTGATAACGATGCCCAATAGTCATATCCTTCTATGTCACAAATGTAACAGCTGTAATGGAAAACGGATAAAGCTCAACCAAGAAAATTGCCTGATGTGAGAAAATCCAAGCACACTTCCTCCTTTGTCTATTCAATGTTATGGTAAATTACAGATCATTTTTTTTTCTTTTAATGTCTTCTTGGCGTTGTTTTCATAATGGCCCACTCTATGCTTTAACAAGAGTGTGGTTTCCTTTTAATGACTATTTCCTTTTTCTGTCAGCATGTCAAAGCCTTAGTTATTGTCATGCTTCGCACTGATTGATTAGACACTGTTTATCTCGCTTCAGATCAGAAGTGGAGTAAACATTTAATCGATTCTGTAGTCTTTTTGTTTTGTCCCAATTTACTATACCCTGTATGTATGTTGTTATTGTGCTAAAGCTTTTATTAGCAAGGCAAATAAAAGAAAAAGAGGTTGGCTTTGGTGGCTGACAAGTAACCGTTTTATGGATGAAATTCAGATCAATTATTTGCTGACATAGAGGATGACATTTGGAGCCCGGTAATCTCGCCAATGCAGTGCAAATGGAAGGAGAATTCAAGTGATTGCGATTACATATACATATCTGATATTCTACGTGCTTCCATTTATTTGCCTGAAGACTCTGAAGTCTTCCTACTGTTAGAAAAACAGCAATATGACACCTCCAAGGTCTCTACACTACAAAGAAAGCTTACATTTGATACCATCATAGAGATCCTCGATCGGAAGAAACAGTTGCCACCATGGAAAACTGGTAGCTGGGTGAATTTCAGCTGTGGGCCAATTTCGATGCAGGAAATATGGTCAGAGTTTCAGAGAATTCGGGAGAGAGACTCGTCGGGTGACTTGTTTGAGGTCATATGTGGGGTGCTTAAAAAGGACCTGGCAGCCGCAGGGGACGCTGTTAATGGGTGGGGTGATTGTCCGATCGAGATGTCTGAAGCTGTTTTAGACATCGAGCGGTTGATATTCAAGGACTTGATCAGCGAAACAATCCGAGACCTGGCTGCTTTTTCCGGAAAATGGAATCAGATGCAGATCACAGTTCCCCGAAGAAAGTTGGTCTTCTAAAATTGATGACAATATATAGGCTGCATTATCATTTGAGCATTTCCAATACATAGGCTGCATTATCATTTGAGCATTTCCTTTTTCCTTAGCCTTTGACTACCGCCCCGTCCCGTGTTTTCGTGTGTCCAGTTCCTCTATTTATATATATATACATATTTAATTTTTTTAAGCCAACTGAAAGCCAGGCAAGTCTAACATTCACTTTGGCATCCTGTAAAATATTTGGATAGAAGATAGAAATATTTGGGGAGCATGTGTGTCGCGGTTAGTTCTTTTTATTAAAAGGATGGTTAGGTTCATAGGCTTTTGTCTCAAATAAGTGCAAGTAATCATTCCATCGCACAGCCTCTGCTCTGAAAATTATGGTCAACAACACTGTTTCCTGAGAGTTTGGCACGCAGGCTTTATTTTTTTTAAAAATGTGTTGACCATTTAGCTGGAAAGTGAAAATGAGTGGGGTTAAGGAAGAGGAAAGCGTACGTTACAGTGGGCATGGGCAAGCGAGAGATGAAATGGAGGAGCTTTTTGTGGTTGGAGGTTATTAATAGAGGAAGCAGGTGGGTTAGTGTACGTGGGAGTAATCTGTGTGTTATTGAAGAATGGGAGTGCCTTTGCCTTTTGAGTGTATTGTGAGCGCTTGTCAGTGATATCATGATGACGAGGGAGGGTAAGTTGGACATTACATTGACCCAGATTTGTATTGGAATTTACATTACCATTCAAGTCCCAAGTCCTAACCCATAAAATTAGCAATTATAGGCACGGGTACAGGCCAGCACCAATGGTGCCTAATTTTGTTCTAGTCAATTTTAATCTGTAAATTTTACATAATATATGAATAAAATAAAATAAGTGCTGATTAATTAGAGCTGAAAATCTGTTCCGCACAGGCCCCCTAGCTTGTTAAGAAGTGCTACGTTGCATTGGTAGTATTTGGTAGTATAGGCAGGCAGGCGTAGGCCCAATGATCTCCCAATTCCTATTTTGCAAGTAGAAAGGGGTGGGGTCCTTTTGCGTTAAGAGATGTGGATGGTGCACTGGCACGCCCACATGTCCACTGCTGCCGTTTGGAATTTGGAGTGGTACTGTACTGGATGGTTGTTTATTATTTCCTGTCAAGAAAGGTCTGCTTGTCTCCTCTATTGGAGACCTTCACCTTCACCTTCAGCAGATGAAGATGAAATTCAAAATCTAAGAAGGTGGTCTGATCTCCCATTCCCAAGGTCATTGTTCGCAATGCTAAAGGTGTTTAATTGGCTGCTTCAGTTAAAGAGGAAAACCATTATAGAAAGCCCATGGTCCTACTCCAACGTCCAACCACAACACCTTTTCAAAATGCCCCATTTCCTATTTATGTCATTGTTTGGTTTTTGATCTGCTTCTGATTCCAAATTTGAGAAATAAAGGAATACAAACAGAAACTGTCATGGACCAAGAGAACAATGTCCAGTCCAAGGTCACATTGTTTGGGCCTAGATGAACAATTGCTGCGAACCGCGATTTACACTCCTGTAATTAGTTTTCACTGATCCAGTCACGGCATTGTCAACATTGCGTGAGCTCTAGTGGTAACTTGCTCTCTCCTTCCAAATTCCAACGCCAATAAGAACTGTCTCTTTCTCTGCTATTCTACGTTTAGAGTATACTGCGTTTTAGGTTAGGTTGATCTTCTTATATGTTCCTTTGTTTGTTTGCATATTGTACCTCATCCATCTTTTGACTAAGCTTCCTACTTTAACGGCCAAATGATCTACTTAATTAGCGATCACTGGAAGATGGTGAATGCATTTGGATTTACTTCACTTATGGAATCATTTGATCTATATCTTAATGTTCATACCTGCATGTTTAATGTACAACTTTCTGCAGATTATTGTTAGTTGTACTAAATGGATATTATCTTGTCCACGTGCACTTATCACATATTTCAATATATAAATTTGGCCTTTCAAGTTCAAATAGGATGAGAATGGGAGTGGAAATGGAATACAAAAGGAAAGAATTATAGATTAGATTGCATTTTCTTATTGATAACAACTATATTAAAGTTGGGGGAGATTATTTCCCAAATAGGAACTAAATTTTGTTAATTCTTGGATGACAGGACCCGAGGGACCCAATATGAGGTATGCCGTTTCAGAAATTAGCCTTATGTGTTAACACTCCACCCTCTCCTCAGCCCATTCCGCTTAAGCCCATTAAAGTGTATACCCGTAGAAACAAGTAGGGACGGGGGAGTGAGAATATTGATGTCATGTAGGCAAGGTTGTTAGGAGGGAGTGAGGTAGTTACGGTGAGAGAATGTAGAGGGGAAATATTAGCAGGGAAATGAGTGGGGAATGATTATCTATCGTTATTGTTAGGAATTTGGCCTGGATTTTCAAGAGGGGGAGCAAGTTTCCAGCATTTTCTGTTTTCCTATACCGATATACCATCAATACACACAACCTCTATAGAAGATTCCTAACATTATGCATGAAGGCAATTGAGCTATCACAAATCATCCATACGCATGATTTGTCGCCGACGGTTTGTACGGCATTTACTCGTGGTTTTCTTCATAGCCTCTTGCATAATTTAATAGCACACCGTTCTTCTTCCTTATGTTGGCCTTAATTTACCCGCGTTCAACTAGTATTGAATACCTTGAATATTCATCAAAATACTCACTTGTATTGGCAGCCAACAGCTTTACAACTTCAAATCACATGATTGACATTTTCCAAATGTGTATCAACGATGTAGAATGTGCTAAGCATATAGGTTCAGTAAGGACAGTTATCCAGCTTGTGTATGACACGCACATTAACCTATACAAGTCTCTCAATATTTTGCCAACCTTCCTGGGCTTCATAAGATACAGAATATGATATAGTTTCTTTGCAATTTCAACACTTGTTTTTGTGTCCATGATCAAGTTTGTACTTCTTTTTTACTTTTTGCATCTATTTTTATGCTTACATTCGAATTTATATAAAGAGAGTGCGTGGAAAATATAGCTTCATAAAAACATGAACAAGGTGATTCTATTCTCTGGTCTCTTTCAGACTCATTACTTCCATATGAATGGTCTGTGCCCTATTGAGATTCAAATGTCGTCCTATTAGAATAAAACAACAATGATTTTAAACATTAAGGAGCCTCGTGTCCACTTTGAGCTATAATTCTTAATTAGTGGGGGAATTAATCACTTGTTAATCTTACAAGGAGACAGAAAAGACAGCAGAAGAATTTTACTTTGGTATGTTGACAAGGCATACAAGGTGGGAGACAATCACGGGCCAGCCTGCTGCACAAGACCCCTACAATATAACTTCAGCCGAAACAATTTAAACACTAAAAAGCCATGTGGCTTAATTATGTGAAAGGAGTAGAGCTATTTCTAGTCCGGTCGCTATCAAAACTGTAAGAAGCCTCTGGAGAATTAGTTTCCCTGCTATTAGAGTAGCCTCCAAACTTTTCTTCCTTAGAGGAAAAAAAAATAAATTATGTTCTGAAATTTGGTCACTCTGAAAATCTATCATCATTTATGTTTGAACTTTTGGGTTTCATTTCCCTGGCTGTGATTGTGCTCAATAACATCTTAATGATGCATGTTTCATTTTTGTGTGGTCCACATGTTTCGTGTCTTGCACTCGTAATCAGAAGTGATCAATTTTGTTTACTCCTATCTTAAATTCATATAACCGAGACATAGAAGTCATATTGCCAAAAATGTGATTACAATAACACAGTTGATGACTTTACACCACTGGTTCTATAAACGCACAGTTACTTTTTTGAGCTGTATGTTCTTTATCTAATGATTCTGGTCATCATCTTATTTTAATCTTAATACAAACTTTTTTCAAATTTTTCTGAATTTTGTTTACACGCCATTTATTTGATAAAGCATGTGAAAAGAAAATGCCAATAAACCTTGTAGGTCTTGGAGAGAAGTCACAGGGAAATCCCCTTCTATGTTAATGTTCTTTATATCAACTTTTGGCTTTGGCTCTATCATTTTAATTTCCTGTGCCCAAATGTTAAATAACTATGAGAAGTTTGATTGGCCCCTTGACACGAGAAGTTATGAATTAGTATGTTATGAGTATAGTGTGAGAATACGAGCTAAGAAAATAAAACATTCAGAGAAAGGAAGCTGACCTCTTCGAAAGAAAAGGAAAAGCCGAAAGCACAAACACTAATCCAGTTGCACTCACTATGTGATGTCAACTTACCACGGACTTGACATCAATTTTGTTTCCCCGTATGTGCTGAATGTTCCTTGACATTTGGTCTATATTCCTACACAGACTTTTATGATCCAAACATTGTCGCATAAGCCGTAGATAAGAATTATCAGTCATCAAATAGGTGGTCTATACACAAATGGTTGCTTCCAAATATTTTTCTTAGATGGAACATTTCCTTATGTGCTTTTGATTTGCTTTGCCTGCAAAGGTTTATACAGAAAAGGTCAGACAGTCTTTGGAATTTTTTAGAACCTATTGTATTTGTTTAAAAATGGGGTGGGTTAATATGAGGTGGTTTCGTGCATCAAAAGGAAATGTCCAAGGGAGATAAATGAACATGCATCTGGCTTATATGCAAACATATATTTTTGAAGAAATGTGATGGAGTCGTACATAATTTATAGCATGGTTGCTTGAATGCTGCATCTTCAGTTAATGCCGGAGGATCCTGACCAAATATTATCTCACAACTCATATCTTCAAAATCTGCAAAATAATTTGGCAGCAATACAATATGAACTGCATTTGGTGGATTAGATCATTGGTAACCTGAGCTTTTAATATTTATGGGAAACAGAAGTCACTAGCAACTGATATAGGTGGCTTTGTTCATGTTATATGGAGACTAGGTTAAACATTAGTGGTTGATTTCAAGGGAAACAGTTAAGAGTATCGGTGTCTCCGCATTTAGCATGGTAGAGTAAGCAGCATATTATTCATGAAGTGTATTAGTTTGCAGTCCATAATTCAGGTGCCAATGTCTCAATTTGATATGCAATTTATGCAGTAATGTTTAATCTATTTTCCACAACTCTCAAGTGAGATTGGATGGTTCTAATAGCAGTGTGCACCTAAATGCTTTAGCTCGGGGCCCTCCATTGACATGATGAGCTTAGCCTCCACATTCTCTAATGCAGTTACTATTACTCCAAGTGTGATCCCTTTTTCTGTCTCTGTTATTCAATTACTATAAGAGGAAAGTTTATTGATTTAATTCCTATTGCAACTCTTATAGTCCAAGAAATCTATAGTCTTTTCTGAGACTTGAATCAAGAATTTACAAACTTTGCATTTAATTTTTTATTTGACAGGAATAGGGAGACCATGCCTATCAAGTGAAGAAGACCGTGAAAGAAATCCTATGCTTTAGAAACAAAATGATTCCCTGGTGATTGTCTGATCTGTTAATATTTGCAAGCTTTTTATTGTTGGTTGCTTGACCTCTAGTATAAGTATAACGGGTTACTGAAAATACTCATGGACTCCAAAATGAAGTTCTCCTGAAAGTTGGCAAGCAAATAAAAAATTTCTGCAGCAGTCACGAAAATAGGAAGTAGGTATTATGTCCTTGGCAATTTGCCCATGTATATAATTTATTTTGAGATGGATGACACTTACTGGGAACCATATTGACAGCCATTCCCATGGTGTTCTTAATAAACGTTTGAGTTGGCACTTTGCAGAGATTAGTACACATCCCAACACAATTGGTCTCCTCCAAAAATCTGCGAAATGTGATACAAGTAAAAACTGTTGAATTTAGTATAATGGCAAGAGCAATGAGTACTTTGATGATGATGGCACTATTTATGGTGTTCGTGATGGTAATGGAGATGGGAAGGGAGTCTAGAAGCAAGCCATTGGAGGAGATGCTTTTGGCGATGAAAAGTGTACAAGGTAGGTGGATATGGGACCCTATTCTTGGCTCAAATAGACAAGTGCTACTGTGGAAAGCAATAAATTTTGGTACCTGCACTTTTTTATGTGGACTACATTCTTTTCTGCTGTCCCGTTGAACTCGGACTCCCGCACCTTGTGTTTGTTTATATGTCAAAAAGATGAGCCCCATTAGTATACATAAATGACTTAATATCGACATCAGACCTGACGAAGTAGATGCATGTGTGTGCATCTCTTTGGAGGACGTTTTGTTATGTTCCGGTGGTTAGTTCTCAAAATTCTGTCATGGTAGCACTTGAGACCAGCTGCTTTGTGTAACAACTAACTACAAAGATTCAGTTTATAATAGATGGCGAGGGAGAGGGTTATACTTACACCTCGGAGCTAATTTGTCATTTGAAACTATAAAAAATAAAATAAATAAAAGAGTAAGGTCGCTGTGACTTTCCGATGTGCCCCCCAAAAAAAAAAAGGGTAATGTGTTATGTTTTCCTTTCCTTTTTTTTTCTTTCCAAAATTAGTGGTTTCCATGAGTTATTTATTTATTCATTCCAATAAGCCTATTTGGGTGTATCATCCCATAGGATCTAACCCTTCTCTATGTTCCAACCTCACTTCTTTGTATCTCTATTGTAGTATGTTATACAAATGCACAACTTGGTCTGAGGTAGATAACACGAGACTGGGTTTGTTCATATTATAAGTGGGGGTGCGTTTCTAAAAACAATATTGGTGATGAACAGTTTTCTTCTTAACTAAAGACTTCAATTTTCAATTGAAATTAAGGCTAATCCTGTTGTGTGATAAAGACTTCAATTCAGACATGCATCTAGCTGTACAGGATTAGTAGGATTCTGCCATGAAGCTCATGTATTTAAATATACAGTTACCTCGCATGGTCCGATCAGCCAAGCGAAAAACAAGGTTGTAAAAGTGGCAAAGTACTCTCGTGTAAATTTACTCTGAGGAAGCACTGCTTTGATCTGGCATCATATTAATAAAAAATAGAAATGTTGAGAATTGAGTCGACGTGATTTAGGTTTGAGACAAAACAATCCTTAAATGTTATCGAACAATCATATATTTACAAAAGTTTCACAGCTCTATCAAGATGACAACATTCCACAACTCATTCATTGCTAAGTATGCAACTATGCACGATCGTGATCCATCGAAGGAGATAAAAACAAGAAACAATCAACTTGCCAGATTGAGGATCACTTCTGGAATGGCTTTATGGAGAGCTTGGATCACAATCTCTCTTTGTTCTATGAGACTGAATTTTCTGGACGCATCTACTGCTGCCTGCACCAAGCTATCATAACCACTCTTGCTATTTCTCATCTCTGCAATATATGTTCCCTCAGAAAATAACACTATATATGCGTAAAAACTAAAAGCATCAAATGGAAACTAACCAGTTACAGCTTGGACGCTCTGGGATAGGTGGTTCACTGCTAGCTGCTCAAACCAGTTATCATTGTAAGCAGTCTTCCCCGTTAGTCCTGGAACAATATCTGCTGGTTTGGAGATGTTTCTAAAATTATCGGTTGGCCTCGCCAGCACGGCCAGAACTGTTGAGTAACTCAGCTTGCTTCTGCGGTTCAACGGAGGGCGGAATGGAATAAGATTTCTCGTTGGTAAGAGAAGTTTCGGTTCCATGTTTGAAGAAGAAGAAAATGTAGCAGAGTACTTGGTATTGTAAAATTGTTGTGGAGGGGGGACAAATAAGAAAGAAGAGCATTTTAAAGACGTCTCGTACATGAGATCCTGTAGTCTGGACTTTTGGAGCTTTGCACACTCTAAATATTCCTTGTTTTGCTTTCAGTTGCTATGGCTGAGGATAGCCATTGTTTAAGAAAGCCTTCGAAAGTGGGCTCTTTTATTTGGTAGTTGGTGAAAGCCACAGATTTACTAATCTAAACTACTGTTGTTTGCATCACACGATAGGAAATTGAGGTGAAGGAAGTCAATAATTTTGGCATTAACCAATTAATCAATATATCTAAATTGTTTAAAAATCATCCCATTTTGCTGTCTGGCAAAAACTTCGTGTCAAGCCATACAATATGTTCCTGCCTGATCTACACAAACAAACGTTCATAAGAATTTCAGTTTGAATTGATAATACTATATACATAGTCAATCCAGGCCGGCTTAACTAGAATGGCCCATATCATATGCAAATGATTTAGATATCAGTGTCCTCAAGGTTAGATCTTCAACAATAAAGACAGTGCAAGCCCCTAAAAGTAGGTACAGTAGATTACGCTCAAGTCAACTACTCAAAAACAAATGAGGGTAGCGGAGTAGCTGGAGACATACGGTTTGGATGCTTCTTTTATTTGCATTATTCATTTACTTACAGGTTACTCGATTCTTTGGTGGAGTTTCAAATGGACTCCTAAAATGATTAAACAAGCAATAGTTTTTGGTCCGAAACTTATCCCAAAATTAAAAGACTGCTGATACTAATTACATTAACGTCTTAATCAATCAAAATGCCTGCATTACTGATAAATACTAAATACTAAACGGTAGGCTGTGCCATCTTAACCAAAGCTTAATGTAACCTAACTCGTCAATGCTTGTCTTGTCTAAGTTCCAAATGCATCATTTTCGGAGGGCCGACCTTCTAGTAGAAATAAAGAATGACAGAAGGAATTGAAGAAGTTTGTATTTCTGTGTGTGTGAAAAGAGAAGTATCTGCTTCTATTTATACATTGTAAATTTCTCTAAGTAAAGCAACAAATCAACATAATAAAATACATCATTAATGTACATGATCTTAGGAAAAAATAAAGGCTAATTTACAGGGATTTGGTTGACTAGGTGATATTGTGTGATATATGTTAATATCTCCCCTCAAATTCAAGATGGTAGTGACGATGATAAGGTGTCATTAGGCCTTACAAATTAGCCCTAAAAGCTAGCACAAGTTGTGTGAGCAAGTAGGGATTGTTCCCACGGAGAGCTATAAAGTATGAATTCCAGCACAATTTAAACAAATCAATATGTTTAATAATCAAGCAATAGTGGACAAAATTAAAGTGAGAGAATAATCTAACTAAATGCAATCTATACAAGTTATTTAAACTATATGAATGATAAACTAATGTCCTATATGTAA
>JAOTAZ010000004.1:12738296-12751497 GCA_025629785.1 Erythroxylum oxycarpum
TCGAAATTAATTTCTTCTTGTTATTATTATTATTATTTGTACTTTAGTCATTGACACTGCTTTTTATGTTCTGTCATCTATAACAAAACACATTTCTGTTCTCGAGACGAATACAGTTTTATCTGTTTTGTCCATCACAACCAAACACCTCACTATCTCCAATTTTTGTTTTGTTTTGTCTCCAAATTTTTATTTCATTCCGTCTTTGCATATGAGAGACAGTAGCCATACGCAGCGTAAGTACTAATATTAGGTATCTTTTACTATCTATTCTAATAAAACAAATAATTGAATTAAAAGAAATAATTAATTGTACTAATTTAAAATACCAAACTAAAGCAATGAGACAAGACTAAAACAACCAATACATAATAATATCCAAATGAGAAATCTCCTAGAACCTCCTTATGCTTAGAATTTCTCGGATCAATAGAAATTCTAAGTTACAATTATATTCTTTGTCAAGAAATACAATCGATATATTCTTCCTCAAGAAATACAATCCATATCATTAAGTTAATTTATTAAAATATCTTTTTGATCAAAACTTCTAAGAATATATTAAGTTTTTTATAAATTGTTTTAATAGATTTGAATCTAACCCAAAAGATTTATTTAGTCTTAAATCTAGGATTCCACATAACTATTACCATTCATACAATGATCTATTCTTAAACATGATTCCTCAATCCCTATATGTGAAATATGAAGTTAAATTGAAGCACAAACATATTTCAATTCAGTCACAAATAATAATCATAAACAAATTCGCAATAAAACTAGAATCTTTCATTAAATTAAAAATCAATCCAACGAAATAGTTCTAGGGTTCATCTTATCTAGATATACATTCTAATTAGTTCATATTAAGTTAAAAGAAACGAACAATAATCAAGAAAGAAAATAAAATAAAAGAAAATATTCGATAGATCTTGAAATCTTGATGTTCTTTGGTTAAATCTTGATGGGATCCTCTCATTTGCTCTAAAATTTCTTCATTCTTGTATTAAGATGCTCTTATTCAACTCCTTATGATTACTCTTTTCTCCCCTCTTGTTTAATAAACCAAGGCTCTTTTTATTCTCACAAAACCCTAAAAATCCAAAAAGTCTAGACCTATACAAGTCCAACACAAACTCGTATTTGTCCCATGTTCTTCACCACCAATATGGGTAACAAACATGGGTTGGTATTACACCTATTTTAGCTTAGTAACTCCTTTATCTCACATTCAAAGGTTCATCTTAAGAACATGGTCTAAAGGCCATGAACATGTGTCTATATTTAAGTCATATTCCTTTATATTCCAAATTATTGAAGAAGTAGAATAAACCAGGGACTAATACAAGCCAAAATACTGGCCCATATTTGGCCTGTATTATGAATAAGAGTCTAGGTTTAACTAGCATTCTTCTAAAATATGGATTCTTTAACTTGACTCTAAGTTCCCTTAATTCATTCTTTCTTCGTTAAAGAACCTAAACAAAGCTTAAACCCAAAATATAAGGCATATTGAGTACTCTCTCTCTCTATATATATATATAAATCATCAAACTTCAAGCAAAATTATCTTAAAATTAAGCTATAAACATAACCTAATTAGCATTGATCACCTTTCCAGAGTATTGAGTTCAAATGTACAAATATGTATAAGAACAAGAATGAGACATTTGACTCTCAAATTTTGGTGATCAATGATTATCTTATCATTAGTATTTTGGAGATTATTAGGACAATGATAATACAGTGACATTCAAATATAAAGGAACAAGTTAAAATATGGAAGGAAAAAATTACACTTGAAGTGGTGAAGAATTTGAGCAAAAATAAATTGAATGCAATGAAATGGAGAGTCGTTTGAAATGGAAAAATGACATATCTAGTTACAAATAGAGATGATATACATATAGTCCAATTGTTAAGGAAAAAACACATGCAGTTGTAGGGAGTGAGAACTCTATTGGTACCCTCACACTCATGTCATTAATGCCATATTCTATACCAAGTAACAACCAAAGGCATTTGTGGTTCGATGTTACTATAAAGATAGGTTTATGAAAATCTTTTGCAACCAATTAAAGGATAAAAACTCTATCTACCTAACATTTAAGAAGAAATTCATCCTCCAGCAGGAAGAGCAATGTATAATAATCTAGACGAATTAGAGGAAAAATGAACCAAAGGAAGTGAAGACTCCTTCAAGATTATCATAAAAAGGTCAATTTCAATTGTGTGAAAGATGTAAAAATTTTGGTCACAATAAGAGAGAATGCAAAAGTGTAGAAAAAAGTCCACTTCCTTTTAGTCAAGTTAAAATTGAGTTAGATTGTTACCAATGATTAATTTTATTATATGTCTTTATTGCACAAATACATTATCAATATTATACGAATGGTAGATAGGTCAGTACAATAATATGAGATCCAATAACAACAACAATTTCCTCTTGACCCTATAGATTAATTTCCAAAAGATAACCTTGGTCATTAGCTAGAGATCTAACTAGTTACTTATAATCATAGCTATCTGCGTCAACTTCAACATTGATGATGAAGATAATTTTTGGGTCAATTGATCTAAATAATATTCAACTTCATTCTAACCAATGGGGCATATGTAGAAGGGTATCTCAAGTATCACATCATGCTAATTGCAAGAGCAAAGTTTCAAAGCACAAGGTTATTAAAAATTCCAATCAATAAGCAACTAACATTGAAATTGGAAGTCAATAGAATGTAAATGACATTTAATAGTAGAACAGTTTTTGGTACACTTCTTTTAGAGGGTTAATTGTTTATATCCAACTTATTTTGGTCGAATGAATTATGGTTATATCCATTTTTGTATAAAATGAATGCAATTTCTGCATTTTGGATATTGTTTATGAATTTTCCAATGATTTGCAATGCATGTATTCCAAATTTAAAAGGAATTTATATTCAATGCGTGATCTTTACTGTTGAAATTGATGAACAAGCATTAAATATGCTTTTATGGTGGTTGTGAATGGAAATTGTTGTTAGATATTAAGACTTTTTCTTTATGTTTACTAATAGAAATTGGAAATTCCAATAGGATTGACAAAGAACTCAAATTTGACTTGATTTTCTTTGAACCGAATTTCAAACAAAAATAATATTATTTTAATCAATTAATTCTTCAACTATTAAACAAAATAGCGTCATTTTAGACCAAATAAGACTAGGTTGACCTAATCCTTCTAAGATTAAACTCAATCAACATAAGTTTTAGACGCTAAATATGAACTAGATTGAGTTGAACCTAGAACCAAATGCTAACCCTAAATTTGATATATGTAAAATCAATTTTGATCATTAAATTAGGCGTTAATCATATCAATATTGGCTAGATTGATTTTTTTTGGTAAATCATAAAAACTCAAATTAATAATAAAAAATATATACAAAAAGGTTCATAGACAATGCCGCTCACGGCTCGACCAGCGAAGCCTCCGGGCAAACCTAAATAAAAAAGGGACACTGCAGCATAGGAAGAAGTAACCCGAAACCCAATCTACAGCCACAACTAGAAACCCAAAAAAACATAGCCTAAAAAGATCAGCATATAAGGACTAAGGAGAAAAAACCTAACTAAAAACAGCCCAACCAGTAGCTAGTAGGCCTGGGAAAATCTAACATAAAAAGACTGCATATCCAAGGCCCCGAATTGGCCAAGATTAAGACTGCCACTAATAATGACCAGAGCTGCACCTCCAAGCCTAAGCAATCCGAAGAAACCTCGAAAGCAGTATGCATGTGACCTGAAAAGAAAGAGCGCGACAAAATAAAATAAAATAACCTCCTCTCTGTGTAAAGGCGTAGAAGTCCCCTAACGTGGGAGATAACTCAAGAGAGCACTCGCTCCTCAGCCAATGCTTCATTCTTGAAGGTTCTGGCATTGCGTTCAGTCCAAAGGTGATAGACTGTTGTGGAGAGCAAAAGAGGGAAGAGAGTGGTGACAGAAGTTCTAGAACTAGGAACAGTTAAGAACCAGGAAAGAATAGTAGAAAGGGTGGAGTGATGGAAGATAGGCAGGTTAAAATGGGAAAGACCATGGTCCCAGATAGCTTTGGAAAAGGGACATTCAAAAAATAAGTGATCTGTAGATTCATTTGCTGAAAGACACAAAGAACAATGGTTGGGAATATAGAGGAAAGTTAGCTTATCACAGGTAGGGAGCTTCTGCAGGAAGGCAAGCCATAAGGTAAAGGAACAACGAGGTTTACTATATTTCGACCAGACCAGATTATACCAAGGAACAACTGGTAAAGGAGTACGCAAGAACTAGTAAGCTGGCTCATTGGTATAACACTTGGAAGGGCTTGCTAACCATTTTAGACAGTCAGGTAAGGAACTGTTAGGGTAATAAGATGGAGGAGCAAAACGTCGAAGAAAGTCCAGGGATACTGCACACCATCTCCAGGTACCATTACATATTACTTCTGAGACTCGAGCTGTGAGAGGGAGTTTCGATCCATTAATCTCTTTCGGAGTAGATAAGGATTTCAAAATACCTCTAGGATGCCACGGGTCCTGCCAGAAAAGGGTAGACATACTATCTCCAATCCTAAATCTAAATTGAGAACATAGCTTGTCCCGGACTGTTAGAATCTTTCTCCAACTCCAAGAACTATTATAGGAAGGCTTAGCTCTCCAAAAATTGTGTCTACGCAAAATTATAGTATGAACCCACTTCACCCAAAGCGCCTCCTTATCTGTAAACAAAAACCAAATTCGTTTGCCTAATAAAACTTGATTCCAAGTGGTCAAATGTTTAACACCTAGGCCTTCTTTTTTCGGACGACAGATATCACTCCATTTAACCCTAGCCTGAGAATGAGAAACTACCTTACCTGCCCACCAAAAATTTCTAAGCTTAGCCTCAATGTCCTTAAGAATAGAAGAGGGTAGAATAAAATGAGAGGACCAGTAGACATAGAAAGAAGAGAGAATTGAGATAACCAATTGAAGTCTACCCACATAAGAAAGACTCTTATGAGTCCAACAATTGATCATGTTTTCTATTCTGTCAATAAGAGAAGCACAATCCCTTCTCGAAAGACGACTAGTAATGAGAGGGACTCCAAAATACCTAAAGGGGAGAGAAACTTGCTGAAGACTCGACATTAGGTGCATCTTACGGCTCAAATGACTAATATCCGGGGATAAGTAAAATTGACTTTTTAAAAGTATTCATCTCTATGCCAGAATACATAGAATAGGTATGCAAAGAATCAAGCAAAACCGGCTAGATTGATTTTTAAAATATTACTTCAGTAATAAATGTTTGAATAATGCAAAATTTGAGGAACACGCCATGATCAAGAAGGACTAGTCCAAGAACGAAACCATGACTTCGACACCTGCAAAACAACCTACGTTCCAACCATCTAACGCTCCTCTCTTTCAATTAAAAACTTCCAACAATAAAAAATTCGTTAAGCCTATAATTCAGAAGTCAATATCTGACACTTGCAGCCAATTCCATTAAACAGATAGTATCTGCCCTATATTTCCGTTCAATTGTTAATTCTTCTCTCGCACCTTGCTATAGTATGAGCCTTAAACGTCCCGTTTAACAGCCTAACGTATGATCGTTCCTGGTCTACGTTTTGTCTGCTCCAGATTCGGTCTCACTGGTAAAAAAAATATCCACCTCGCCTAATGCTTAAAAGAATACTTTCCTCACTATCCTTCAACTATTACAATTTAATACAGTTACCTAACTTTTATTTATATGCTTGAAGATAATGTATTAATGTTTGGTGTACATCAATAAATCAAATGAAGTCAATAGGTTTATTGAAGCGAAGCACTTGTTTCTGCATAAAATATGAGTTGAGCATATAATATGCAATTAGGAGAAAACATAACATCATAGGCGACAGCAGTTTACAATTAGGAATGCAACTTCTTAGTAATTGCTGATCAAACACTGAAACTGGTTCGTTGGTTGACTAATCTAAGTGCATATTAGATTTGATCGAACACGTTTTGACCATACAAAAGAAAAATATATATCGAAATATTAATGGAAAAGACAAATATCGTTTTGGTGATTAAAATTGACTAAATAGATTGAGATGAAAATAAAGTCATAGTAGGACACCAACGCCCGCAAAAGTCGGAACAGTTCTATAGATTCTGTCGTCTTTCTTTTGGTTTCAAGTTCTAGGAAAGATCACATCTAGTTGGTGAAATTCAATTAATCAAGCTCTCTCCTTTTGAACAAATGAAATCACCTGTTTTATAATTGCTGTACCAATGTTGTTCCATTGCATCTGATCCTTATATTTTTATGAATCTCATATAAATATATGAACCAAATGTAATGGAACAGCACTGACACAGCAATTATGGAACAGGTGATCTGTTCCTCTTTTGAACGGCAAATATGGCCCTAACATTAGCTACTCATTTCATTGACACTGCACTTTCTCGCACCCACTTTTTTGCACTGTCCTACTCTGACCCAAAACAGCAGTGGCTCATAAGAAAGCACCTCCTTTCACTGATCCAAGACCACCCCACATTCACTCCTTCCACGGGCACATTCTTCCATAACGATGGCACCATCGTCAACCTCTTATATGTTAACGGTGATCTCCACATCTCAAACCACACACCTCTTATAACGCTCACCATTTGGCTCCACGAAAACTACCCTTACAAGGCTCCTTTAGTGTATGCCTCATCAAATTCCATGTCTCCGATTCATGAATGTCACCCTTTTGTTGACGCTTCATCAGGTGTCGTTACTTCTCCGTATCTCCAAAGTTGGTTATTCCCAAAACGGAATCTCAGTGAACTCGTGCATAACCTTGTTAAAATCTTCTCCCATGATCATCCCTTTGCTTACTTGCCATCTACAAATTTCACGAACCCCTCGCTTGCTTCAAGGATGGAAGCTTTAGACCGACTTTCGGGTATGCTTCATTATGATATGATGGTGCTACAGGCGAAACACGAAGAAGAAATGGAGCAACTTTCTAAGTTGAATGAAGAAATGGTCAGGCGAGATGATATCATCACAGCCATGATTATAGGACTTGACCATGAGAATATGAATTTGAAAGAAAGAGTGATGGCCTTAACGAATGAGGCTGATGTACTGATTAACTGATTGAGAGTGAATGATGCAAAGCCAGAGTTGAGCAGGTGCAGAGATGAAATAGAGAATGTTTTTCAAGGTGCTGATGACGAATTGAAAATGGAAATTGATTGCTTGGCTACTGAGAGGGGCATTGAGGATGTGATAGATGCACTGTACGAGGCACTCGAGCAGGGAGTGGTGAGTGTTGACGTGTACTTGAAGCAAATGAGGCCCTTGGCAAGAGAGCAATTCTTGAACAGAGCGTTACTCCTAAGACTGAGAGGTCCTAACATACTCCACTGTATCTAGTGATCAACAGAGTTTCTCCATTAGTTCATATTATGGTCTACATGTGAGCCTTCTTTTAAGGTATCGACTCTCCTCCTTCATGCTGTCTCTAACAAGATTCGCTTTCATTTCATACACAAAAAATTGACAATTGTTTCGGTTAACAATCCAATTCTTGTTTGAGAACTTATAAATTCGATTGGACTTGGAAAACCACAAAAAGAGTGGCCAACGTTTAGCTTTCTGTGAACATGATATTAAATGTACAAGCCTTTCTTATGGTCATTCTCCCCAAAAGCAATGGAAGCCTCTCAAACTGAAGTTCAACAAAGAATAATCGTCAAATGCTACTCTTGCCCCATTTTACCAGTTAATTTTGGTGACTTGACCGATGCAACTTGTGGCTTGTAGTTTTTCTGTTAAATGATCAAGGAAGATAATGTTGTATTAAACCTTAATCTATACTGATCATTGGCCAGATCACAAATCTCATGTTAAATCATCAATACATAAAAAAGGAAGCATATTTGAATCCATCGTCATGAAGTGTTGAGTTGAAATTTTAAATTATGATCTTCTAAGTTGATACGTCAGCTCCTGTTTTGTGATTTTCTCTAGTGATGGGAATATAAAAGAAACCTAATAGCTTGAAATACAATTGAGGACTATAACCATATATTTAAAGATGTAAAACCCTAAACCTAAAGTGTTTATGATTTCTAATTTGGTTCATCATCAATTAGGAATTATTATCATGGTCTCTACACATATAAAATTGGCCCATACCCTATTACAGGTTTTAAGCTAAAAACTTAATTAGATCACTTGAATTGGGCTCAACTTTAAGGATATCTCACAATATATAATTCTCATGATATACATATAAGCTCATAAAATAATTTAACTTTATTCCAACAATCTCTCTCTTAGGCTATATGTATATTAAAACTTAATAAGTGTATATTATTCCAAAATCCTAATGCATGCAAATATGCTATCATCACCAAAAACATCTAGAACAATCTCATTCATCATATATACCAATAAAGGACCGAAAAGGGTTTTATTATATTGAGCGTAACTAAACACAACAATGGTCACATATATTAGTATAGATGAATAACATGGATCATGAATAGATATATAGTATGGAAATTCATGCAATATGATCTTAACACGTTTATTTTCATCTAGTGCTCCTTTAAACTTAATTTATTCCTTATAAGAACAATCTGAGAAATACATTTAGAGTAGAAATAAACTGTGGCATTGATTATTGCAGTGCTAACTATAATATAACCTCATAATATGTCTATTGCTTAAAATATTAAGGATACAAAGTCCCACTAAATCATAACATCCTCAAAAGGCACTACACTCAGACGAGTAGTGTGCTTATGAGGGCCTCATGTGATGATCCCTTAGTGAGCAAATTCGCAATCATGATGGTTTTCCAAATATGCTTAATAGACACCTAACTACTCTGAACTCTTTATTTAACCGTTAAGAACTTAATGTCAATATGTTTACACTTTGACAAGCTCTTATTATTATTGAAAAATAGGGTTGTCAAATTATTGTTACAAAACATCTTAAATGTTCTACCAATGCATTTACAATTCATAGCCTAGTGCTAAAATTTTGTAGCCATATCCATAATTAGATGCTTCATAACATATTATAAACTTCACAGCCATGGTAGAAGAAGTTAGTAGAAGAAGTTATGAGTGTTTGTGTATTACTCTTCCAGGAAATAGCTCCTTTAACCAATATGTAGATATAGCCTAAAGTAGATTTTCTACTATTTTGGCATCCAACGAAATTGGAATTAAAATACCCAATGAACTCAAGATGATCCAATATCATATAAATGAGCATGTAGTCTTTAGTCTTCTATAGATAACTCATGACTCATTTTGTTGCTACCCAATGGTAATGTCCAAAATTGCTTAAATATCTCCCTAGCATCCCAACAATGTACGCAATATCCAAATGCATACATAAGACTCCTAACTACTAATGTATAAATAATTGTTTGCATCTCTTTAGCCTCAAAATGATTTTTAGGGCACGAACTAAAACTAAATTTGTCTTCTTGAAATATAGGGGTATCACCTCATTTACAGTTTTGTTATCCAAATCTCTTGAGAACCTTTTTGATGTAGCCCTTTTGTGATAATCCAAGAATACCTTAAAAACAATCTTGATGTATTTGGATCCCTAATACAAAAGAAGCATCATCAATATCTTTCATCTCAAAATCTCGAGATAGAATTCTCTTAGTGTTGTGCAATAAGCCTACACTATTTTCAACAAGTAGTATATTATCGACATATAAAACTAGAAAAATAAGTTTTCTCCTACTGAACTTATGGTATACATAATTATCTATCATATTCATCTCAAAACTACACGAGATGGCAATTTGATGAAACTTGTAATACCATTAATAAGAAGCCTACTTGAGTCTATAGATGGATTTCTTTAATTTGCAAACCATTTTCTTTGGATCTTCTGACACAAAGTTTTATGGTTGCACCATATAAATCATCTCATCAACGTCACCATTGAGACATCCACCTAATGTAACTCAAGATCAAAGTGTATTACTAATGTTATGATGATTCTAAAAAAGTCTTTCGAAGAAATCAGAGAGTAAGTCTCTTCGGAATCAATGTCTTCCTTTTAAGTGAAGTCTTTAGTAACTAGACGTGCCTTATATCTTTCCACTTTATCCTTAGAATCCCTCTTAAATATCTATTTGCAATTAATGGGTTTTGCACCTTTGGGTAATTAGACAAGAGCCTAAATATCAATATATTTCATAGGCTTCATTTCCTTATTCATGGATTTAACATACTTTTAGGAGTTAGAACTTTGTATGACTTGATGGAAGTTAACTGGGTCATCTTCTAACATCCTAGTGTCCTATTCATGTTCTTGAAGATAAATAACATAATCATCAGAAATTGCATTTCTTCTCTCTCTAATAAATCTCCTTAGTGGTATTGATTCTTGAGGTTATTAAGTTCGATGTTCTAAATTAACTTCTTGAATTTGTATGGGAGGGACATTATCTTGATCTAGAGTTACTTCTTGACTGATTTCAACAATAAATTGGAGAAAAGTGACACTTTCCTCCTCTAAGACAAAAGTGTCTTACTTTATCTCTCCTCATAAAATTAACTTCCTAAAAGAACCTGACATTCCTCGTCTCAAAATTCCTTTAGTAGTGGGATAATAAAACTTGAACCCTTGGATCATGCAATGTATCCAATAAAGTAGCAATTAACATTTCTTTAGTCTAGTTTATTTTCATTTGGCCTATACGGCCTAACCTCTATTAAACAATGCCAAATGAGTAAAATGATTCAAGCTAGGTTTGTTACCTGCTATAACTTATAATGGGTTTTAATAGTTGCTTATTTGGAATTTTATCAACTACATAAGTTGTAGTCTTTAATACCTCACCCCAGAGGGATTCTGACAATAAGAAAACATACTACTTACCATATCATTAAATGTTCTATTTCGTCTTTTACCTACACTATTTATATTATGAGTGTTTGGAATGGTGTACTGTGGGACAATTCCATATTCCTTAGGGTATTTTTAAAAGGGTATTAGATGTTGTTCACCTGAACCATTATATCTACCATAGTATTCTCCAACATGGCTAGATCTGATTCACTTAATTTTCTAAGTTGAGTTTCAACTTCTTTAAAAACATTTAAATACATCTAGAGATTAAGATTTCTTATGAATGATATATAGGTAACAACCATGTAAATAAGTAGTACTTACCTTTAAGGGTTTTAGCCTAATTTATTATTATTGTTGTTGTTATTGTTGTTGTTGTTGTTGTTGTTGTTGTTGTTTTCACTACTCCTCCTCCTCCTCCTCCCACCACTCCTCCTACTACTCCTACTCCTACTCCTACTAACTACTACTACTACTACTACTACTACTACTACTACTACTACTACTACTACTACTACTACTACTACTACTACTAATATGACAACGATGACCACCACCACCTACTACTATTACTACTATTATTATTGTTATTACTATTACTACTACTAATAATATTCACATTATTAATATTATTATTAATTTTCTTCTTCATCATCTTTTTCTTCTTCTAATTATTATTTTTCTCTCTCTAGCTCTCTGTCTCTCTCTCTCTCTCTCACACACACACACAAACACACACTTTCTAACTTTTCATGTAGGTCATTTGAAAATAATTTCTTTACTAGTTAAAGGTAAGGTTGCATATTATTAGACTTCCCCAGACCGCGCGTATCAACAAATTCATACTGGAAGTTGTTTTTGTTGTTTCTTTTAATCACTAGTTTTGATAAATTAGATACTAAAAAGATGATTAGTGCTTGTACTTACTTAATGACCTTTAGCATATTTTGATCAAGTATATGCAATATAAAAAAAATCATATTTTGGGCTTCATTATCAAATGCTAGGATAATAGAAATACTTATTTTATTAATATAATCAATATTTCTTTTTTTATTTCAAATTTTTCTTGATCTTATGTTTATTGGTTAAATTTTAGGAATTAGGTACCTTGGTTTATGACCAAGAGTAATCCCACATAACTATTTGATCTAGATCTTGAAATTGAAATGCATTACTTCAAAATTTAACAGAGAAGAAAACCAAAAGTTCTAAGGTTACATTTACTATACACAATGGTAAGAGAATTAAGATAGCGTACTATAGGGGATTATTCTAGGCCTTCATTTAGAAGACAAATTCTAGCATTATTAGGCTAAAAGGGGATACCAATAATTTTGAGAACAAGCCTAATATGATTTTACTCTTGCACACTTTGATGGCTTACTGAATGAGGATCCCAATGCACATATTGCCAACTTTTTATATATTTGGGATACATTTCATAATAATGTAATTTTTAAGGATGTGAATTAGTTTGTTCCTTTTAACATTAAGGTTATTGAGAAGTTTTTAACTTGGTAATTTTTTCTTACATAAACATCAAGAATTAGGAACTACATCTTCTCCTTTCAACAATTAGAGAGTGAGATGTTGTATAGGATATGGGATAAATAAAAGGAGCTATTGTGAAAGTACCCACACCATTAACTTAAATTGGGACTAGAAATGTAAACATTTTATAGTGGATTAAGTTGTTAAACTAATATGAAAGTGCACATAGTCAATTATAGCAAGTTATTAAACGAGATTACTCTATATTGTTAAATCTTATTAGGAGCTATGTCATTATAATTCTTAAGCTTAGTTTAATAAGAAATTAATAACTCAAATTTTACGACTTTGGGTTAACTTATAGGGAATTTTCGACAATCTTACAAAATTGATTACCTAGGTTGAAATATAATTTAACCTATAGTTTTAATCAATAGGAATCTAATTATTTTGTTTTTATACTTATTCTTATACAATCTTAGTTTATGTAAGGATTAATTCTACTTTGGTGTAAACCTTTTTCATCTATTGAAAGTTCATTTATTTTCTAAAAATTAACATATAGTATCTATACATTATATTAAAGCACATAAGTATATCTAAATAGGAAACCACCAGTTCTCCATATGCAATTTAACCTAATCAAATTCACCAAATATATCTCTAGTGCTAATGTAACAGCCCATCACCGATGAGAAGGGTAAAATAGTAATTTGGGACTAGTTCTGAGTGTGAAAATTAGTCTCGGAATGTTCATGCATAATATGGCCTTTATATATATGTGAATGGAAATTTTTGTTTATGCACATGACTGTATATGCATTCA
>JAOTAZ010000004.1:12802346-12815109 GCA_025629785.1 Erythroxylum oxycarpum
AACTCTCATAATCTGCCTAGTTGTGTTTGATTTAGATGGTTGTGTTTTTATCCGATTGACCGATTGCATTTACTTGTCCAATTTTCACACTAAGGTTTTTAACAAGGATTTAAATGATGGAGTTCATTATGAAAATGATCTAGAAGGGGGGTTGAATAGATCTTTAAAGTTTTTCGTAGAGTTCTACAATAAAATCAGAAGTTAATTCACACAAAACCAATTTAACGAAATTTAATAGTAAAGAGTAAAGAAGAAGAGCAAACACTGTTTTTATAAAGGTTCGGTGCTAAGACCTACGTTCTTTACCTAAGCTCCCACTTAGGATTTTGCAAATCACTTTATTGAACACTTTTTAGTTTAGTGAGAACTCGTACGATACAATTTGACTTCTGGCTCAAGCTACGCCTAACACCCGATTTGTTTTTCGACACAAATCCTACCTCACAACCAGATTTGATTCCTGGCTCAAATACAACCTCACAAGAACAACAAGATAAAGATGATGGAATAATGCTCAATACAGATATGGAATAAGCTAAGAGCAATTGAGAACAGATTGGTAACAATAGTTGTTTCTTTTTGCTTTTTTGACCTTTACCTCTTATTGTTTGATCTTCTTGTATTTATTTGCGGACTTAGGAAGGATATAGCTGTTGTAGATCTCCTAGCGGTTGCTTGATTTCCTCATAGACGTTGCTTAATAATTTTCTTGCCATTTGTAGTTGATTGACTTCGTCAGAGTCATTTTTTGAACTTGTAAGTCGACTTGTCGTGATGTATAAGTCGACTTGTCAGTTTTCATAAGTCGACTCGTGTCAGTATAAGTCAACTTGTAGCAATGTTTTTCATAAAAACTTCAGCTCCGCTCTTTGATAAGTCGACTTGTGTATTGTAAGTCGACTTGTGACAACGTTTTTCATAGAGACTTCATCTCCGCTCTTAGATAACTCGACTTATGCAGTGTAAGTCGACTTGTGTCAACATTTTTCATAAAACTTCATCTCTGCTCTTAGATAACTCGACTTATGCAGTGTAAGTCGACTTGTTGCTACCTCCAACGGATACATTTAATCAAATCTCACATAATCTTCATGTTTAATGTCTCAATCATGTTGAAGATTGTTTCCTTCTTGATTCCTTAATGATTTATAATTTCTTCTAGATTTCTTTCAATCTTAAACACCTGCAATAGATTTCTTAACCAATTCTATATATTTTATTATTATCAAAACATAAAGGAATTTAACTTGTCAACCACCATTGGTCCAACATAAAGCAACAAAAATAGGTGTCCAAATTACTTGACTATGACTATGAGATCATGTATAAACTAGGCCCAGAGAAAAATGCAATAGATGCCTTATCAAGAGTGGTAGGTAATCCAAACCTTGATGCTCTATTTGCATCTCAAAATTCAATATGAGACAAAATCAAAGAAGAAGCTCGTGACCATCCATATATTCAGAGAATAAGCCAATTAGCCACTAATAATCTAGGCCATCCTTACTCTTAGCGCAATGGACTAGTTTGCTACAAAATTTGTTGTAGTGGTTCCTCTTAACTTTAGTGTCATTCAACAACTGTTACGAGAGTTTCATAACTCTCCTTTGCACTAGCCCAACAATTTTATTGGCTATCTATGATGTAAATAATTAAATAATATGTGGCATCTTGTGATGTTTGCCAATAGATGAAGTATGAAACTCTGTCACTAGTAGGACTGTGACAACCACTTCCCATCCCACACCAAGTTTAGGAAGATATCACTATTGGTTTCATTGATGTTTTTCCTCTATCTAGTGGTAAAAATTCAATCCTCATTGTGGTGGACATATTAAGCAAATCAGCTCATTTCATGGCCTTATCTCACCCTTTACCACAAAAACGATAGCTGGAAAATTTGTTGATGGAGTTATCAAGTTGTATGGATTGCCAAGGTCAATCATTAATGACCGAGATCTTATTTTTATCGGCAAATTTTGGCAAAAGTTCTTTAAAATGTCTGGAACAAAATTAAACATAAGTTCAGCATACCACCCTAAAATGGATGGACAATCCAAGGTAGTCAATCAATGCATCGAATAGTATATCCTTTGCTTTTTTCAACAATAGCCCAGAAAATCGTTTGCACTTTTACCTTGGGCATAATGTTAGTATAATACAACTTATCATGCCTTTACAGGCATGTCTCCTTTCCAAACCTTAAATTGATGACCACCACCAACAATTCCTCAATATTTGGATGGAAACTGCCTTGGGAATGAACTGAACAAGAGTCTTCTTTCTCAAGATAATTTGTTAAAGCAACTCAAGATTAACTTGCATGCATCAATAATAGAATGAAGCAACTTTTGATTCCAAGCGTCGAGATATTCAGTTCCACGTTGGAGATTTGGTATTTCTAAAACTTCATCCTATCCATCAATAGTCAATGTTCAAGCAAACTTATCAGAAGCTTGCTAATCGGTTTTGTAGGTCCTATCAGATTGAAGAAAGCATCGACAAAGTAGCTTACAAGCTCAAACTAATAGCTGGTTCTCGCATTCATCCCATCTTTCATCTGTCGTTGCTGAAGAAAAAATTAGAGACCAAATGACGATTAGTGTTGATATCCCTACTTTTTTTTATGATGGTGATGGTGAAATAATTTTGAAGCTAGAAGCTATCCTGGACACACGTTAAATGAAATAAGGGGAAAATTTATTGAAGAAAGTTTGGTCAAGTGGAAGATGCTACATAAGAACCAACAAAACAATTGTTTGAAAGATTTGCACGTGTGAACCTTGAGGAAAAGGTTCCTATAAAAAAGGGGTTGGGTATTGATAAGACAAGAAGGTCTCAAAGTGTACCTAAAAATAATCCCAAGTATTTCCAAGATTCATAAACTAAGGCAAAGTGCATATGTTGTTTAAAAGCTTGTTGAGGAATCAGTGACGTAGTTATTTTCTTATTCTTATTTTGTTGCTGCTACATGTTTATATTATAGACATGAGAAACCTGATTACTAGATGTACAACTTCTTTTAGAAAAATACCGCACTTTGTTATGTAGTTTTCATAATTCAAATAAATATCATTAGAATATGAAATTCAAAAGACCTATACATTCCTCCCATTTTTGATAACCATAGCTCCTTTAAAATTCTCCCTAAATCTAAGTCTTTTTTTCTTGACCTTTAAAATCATTCTAACTACCTCAAATGTGAAAGTCTGAAGACCTCAAATTCATACGACATGTTTATTTGTTTTTTATAATTAGGCTAAAAGCTTTTATTAACTTTAGTACCTTTTTTCTTTTTTGTTTTGACTTTCGGAGAAGAACGTTGGCCAGGGAGGTTGCCCCATCTCTCTAGGAACAAAAATGGATGTCATAAGGTTGACCTTAAACCATATAAAAAGTATGGATACATGTTACCTTTATTAGTTTGTTTATTCTTCCCTTTGCATAGTGTTCATAGGTTTAGTTTATTTTCTTTTCTTAAATAATTCGTTGGCTCTTTTAATTTATCTTTGGGTGTATTATGAAAAAACTTAGTCAAGAAAATTTTTGTTCATTTTTCAATAGTCTTTGTAGCTTAAAAATTAACATTTATGTAGCATTTTTAAAATTGATTCTTCATCTTAATGTTAGCCTTAAGTTTTATCTTTACTGTTTGTTATGGTATTTGTACATTGTCTTAAAATAGTTTAGAATAGTATTTTGTTAATCATTTTCTAGAAATATTGACAAAGTATGCAAGTTTCCTTAGAAATTAAGGTGTATATATATATATAGTTTTGGTCCTTGTTCCATTTGATTCAATCATATTTTATCTATGTGTTTTGGGACCATGTTTATTTCTTGTATTGATATATGCTTTAACTTTTATTAAATTAGGGTTTGTTTTCATAGTTAAATAAATTTTCATTTTAGCCTAATTAAAGTCCTACCCATCAACCATTAAGTTATGTTACAAACCTAAAAATTTGATGTTTCTTTTATTTATGTGTTTAAATACAAGAGAGAGAGAGATACAATTGAGTTAAGACTAATATACTTGCTTTTAATAAAAATTAGTAAATGGATATATCAATCAAGCCCAAAGTTTGTATTATTTTTTTTCCTTAAACAACACAAACTAATTTTGAGATCTAATCCACTTTTTTATGCTAAAGTCTTTAATTCTTTTCCTATTTAGTTGCAATGCCCATTTGAAGCTTGGATCAAAATAATAATTAAGATTAGAAATAATCAATCAAATTTAATAACTGCTTCTTAATAAATTTTAGACTTGATTCAACTAATATTTTATTTTGCAGTTTAAATTCCCGTTCTCTATTTTTAGGAGCGTTACTAGAAAGTGCTCCTTTTATTCAAGATTCCTAATCTCCTTTTATCTTTTGTAAAACAAAAGAACGTATTATACAAAATCTTCCTTTTTTTCAAAGTTAAATATACTCCTGAGATTCCTTTTCATTTTAAGTTAGTAAGCACTATTTTTATCATTTCTCAAATTCTTTATCTTAAAGAAAATTGTTTTATTATCAAATAAGAATAAAAAGAAATTCATTTAGAAAGAAAGTTCCTATTTTCTTCTAAAATTTTAAATTGAAATATCTTTTTGTAGAACCTAAGCAACCCCTTAGGTGAGTATGATAGGGTACTTAATACCTTTCATGTTTTACAATTGACTCCTAAACTTGCTCTTTTCTTAGTTAAGACTCTTCCTTCCTTTCCTTATATTTTTCCTATCTTTCCTTTTATAAGATTAGTGGCAAATTGCAAAATAGACTTCTCTCTAGGATCCTTGTCTTTTAACCTTTCTCTAGAATCCTAGTTTGAATGCCTTAATTGAATCCGACCCGACATTGTCCTTCATTGTTCAAAACCTTAACCATAAATTTCATTTCCTTTTTTGACTAATGGCTTTATACAAGAGGTTTATCACTAAACCAATTCTTGGATCCTTTCCCTTTTGGGAATGCATATAGACCCTCCTTTAAACATCTTTGCTTGGGATCCTACCTCTTAAGCTAACATTATTCTACCTCCTATATTCCTTTCCCAACCTTGTCAACCCCCATTCCTTTGGCAAATTTGCCTCCCATCCACTCACCTTCTCTTTGTCAGTCTTCGGATTGATTACTTCTCTCCCATATTCAAATATGGTTATTCCTTCAACGAAGGCTTCTCCACTTAACCACTTTATAAACATTGCTATTCTACACTCCTAATCTCTTAGCCACAAGTTGAAATTAACTCCTTCTCTCCCAATCCTATTTTAGCCTTCTTTATTCTAGAATCTAGTAAGTAAAAGTTAGAGCTAGGTGGTTAGGGATAGCTCCTCGTAGTGACCAATTAAGATTCATATTCCCAATGCCAATTAAAAGTATCATATTTACACTACCTTTTGAAGAGGTAGTGTAAGGGAAAAAAACATGGTCTAACACTTTTATTGTAGAAAAGACTAGCCTTTCTAAAAAGGTGCTCATAAATAAAGATGGTTATTTCCTTTTAATATTCATAAGAGAAGCTTAAATGTTGAAATTTGTGAAATTTGGGGAAATCAGGGCCATGACATATGCAAAAGAAACCTTTATTTCTTTTCGAATAGAGACCAAGTATAAATTTAAGGAATAAAAAGCTAAAGAATGTCCCCATTTAGGTGAAATTGTACAATATTCTTTTGAAATATTGATCCTCAACTGACTTTGTTTACTATGCCAATTTAATTAGAAAATCTCACTGTTTATATAAACAAACAACAATAACGAAAAAGGTTTTTTGTACTTAATTATTCCTTTGTAATGTATCTTCCCCTTTATAATACACAATCTTTTTGTAAATTAAGTTAAAGTTATAAGCCTAAAACTCATTGTAATGTAGCTATAGCTTTGTCTATAATCAATAGAATATTCAATTTTTAAAAACAACTATATTTCCTATTTAATTTCCTAGCTTTATTATGTTGTTACGTTAGTGAAGCTGGTCTATTGAACTTGTGTTATCAATAACATAGTCTTAACTTGGTTATAACTTGCTTCCACCCTTAAAGATGTTATCATATCATTTATTTCATCTTTTTAAAAAAAGGTATAGAATTGTATTAATAAAAAGAAGTCTCACGCAAAAACCACATGCTCAATAACAAAGTAACTACGACATTTAAGGGAACAATACATTGAATAAAAATGGAGCATTTGACCACAGGATGGGTATGTGTAGATCGTGTCTTACTCCATTCACCAAACCCACCTAAATTAGGGATTGGGTAGAGGATGTTTCTAGAAAGAGATCCGCTAGACGATGGTTGATCTCTATAGTTTCACGTTGCTCGTTCGCACAACTCATGGATCAAAATCAGTTCTCCTATTAGACCATCATTCCTACTCATCACTTATGTTCGTGCTCTACATCTTAAAGGGGAAGAACTCCATAATCTATTTGCAGCTTCTAAGGACTTTCACTCCTCCTTTAGGTACTTTCTTACAAAAAAAATTTATAGATCTACTCTATCATGAGATTATTTGCCCCTTCCATATTTAATTGGTTCTCTATAATGAAGCTAGATTAGGGAAAACTCTTTCATACTTTCGGGTATATAGGAGTTTCTCTATAATTCCATCAATTGGAGAGGATAAATCCTCATTTTTAGAGCATGCAATATTCTGAAAACGCCTGATATTTCTCTCTCTCCAAATCTCTTTAATTAAGGAGGTGAAGGAAATGATATATATCTGTTTGTTTAGTTAGGAACATGGTTCAAATTCAGAAGCTAATCAAGTGCTTCCATGAAGGTGTTACCTGTATTATAGTCAAAAAACAAATCTTGAATCTTCTCCCACATAAACTGGGAGAAAGGACATAGGAAAAATAAGTGATTCCTTGATTCTTCCTCAATCTTATGAGGACACAAGTACAATTGGAAGAAATGTAGTGCATTCTGTCCATTGTACTTAGTTTATTTAGCACAACAAGCCACAAAAAATGGAGTAGCTACTTAGTTTATTTAGCACAACAAGCCACAAAAAATGGAGTAGCTAGGCATGAGTGACTTGTGCCAAATAATAGGAAACCATATTTGGCTTAGATTATTCTGATTCTGCTAACTTCTGAATTTCTCAATGCTGAAAATGTTTGGAGGTAGATTGATACATTAGAATGTGTCATCTCTTCCTATGTTAGCATAGTAATTGGGAATGAGTTGCTGCAAATTTGAGGGGATATTCCATTAGCCCTCTGGAATGATGAAATTTACTTTCAAGTTGATAGGAAGTCCATTCCAAGATTCAAGAGTTTGTGGAATTCTAATTAAGGGGTCTTTACCAATCTAGTTAGCAAACTAAAAATAAGTCTTGTTCCCGTTTCCAACCTTACAAAACACCAAAGGTTCTAAGATAGGTCTTAAATTCAAAAGTTTAATCAAGGACCAAGAAAAGGAAGGTTTTAGAGGAATAGAACAAAGGCTGGATCCTTTAAGGATATAGCACTTGAACCATCTAATCTATAAGGATTTCTTATCTAATAGGATGTTTCATAGATTTTTTTTATCAAGGTTAATCTATTAAAGGTTTCAATAGAGGTCAGTCCTAAAACCCCCCCCCCCCCTTTTTGCTACTCAAGACCATTATGTGGAATTGTGTAGTTCGTCATGTTTATGGATCTACCTAAACCATTTTGATGTGCTTATGTGTTTATGATTTGTGAACAAGTTGAAGGATGCATAAATTGTGTTATTTGGGAATTTGATTTTATGAAAAGAATTTTGAGAAACATGTGTTTTATGATTCAATAAGAATTTGCTGTGACAATGAACTTTTTGAATGGTTTTGCTTGTTATTAGTTATAAACTTGTTACCTACGAGCTTTTAAGCTCACCCTCACTCTCCTTCCCCTATCCAGGAGATGAGCAAGAGATTGAGTGAAAGTGAGTCAAGGCATCACTCTGAATTTGCATGTTTTGTTTTGTTTTGGAGTAATTTATGTATAACAAGGCTTTAGTTGCATTTGGAGCAAATATCATTCAAGTATCTTGTGTATTTCAGGGATTTTTTAAAATGATGTATTATGGCATAAGATGCCATTAAAGCTTTGTAAACACTTTTCTTATGATGTTAATGAAATAAGAATTGTGTATGGATGATTTTAAGTTGAAATTAGGTATACTTGAGGTTATCAACTTGAGATGATGAATCTTGAACGTGAACTATTGTTATATATATATAAGTGAGATATTATGGAAATGAAGGGTAGGATTTTTGTGAATGATGAGAATTAGTTAGAAGTGGTGAGTCAAATGAGTGGAGATTAGAGAGTTTAATGAAATAATATTGGTAGTTGAATGGTTATGCTCATGACATTCCAAGTTTGTATAGTGCAAATTTTCAAGTTTTTCATAAGGGAAAATTATGTTCTGAACTCAAATGAAAAACTGTATCGATTTAGGTGGAATTAGCCAAAGCTTTCTTCTTAAAAGTTGTAGCTTATCTTTCTATATTTCCAATTATATAAAGTATCTAATTTTTGGATATTGGAGTTTAGAGATGTGATCGTTTAAGTCAGTGATATTAGATAGGATGTGTATACCAAATAACTAGAGTAAATGAAGTGTTATCGCACTATAAGAGGTGAATTTAAGGAGTTTATGAGAAAAAGGAATGTTAGAATGGGTTTAAGATCCATTGGAGAGGTCTTGGAGAGTGAAAATATTTGTTAAACTCAAAGGTTACACGATCAGGCTGTGTATTCTTGATGCAGAGCAATCACCAAACTCGTAGGTCACACGGGCTGCCCGTATGATTTCACACAGCCATGTATTTTGACAATTCAAATGACAAAATATCATTTTAGAGGCTTCACAAAAGTTGTAGATCTAGAATTCCTCTTTCAAATAGTCTAAGAATGACCTTAATCCGACATCCCTAGTGAAAGCTATGTCAATTGTCCCGAGATAGGTACAACATGATTGAGGACAAGAGCATGGTTGAATCTTTTGGCCATAACTTCATAACCCGACCTCCAAATTAAGTGATTCTTGAAGCAATAGATTCATAACACATTTATCTATCTTTCCATAAAAATTTGTATCCTTTGGTGTTGATTTCAAAAATATTGCTGGAAAGAAAATGAGGGATCTATTGGAAGAGCATGACTTGATTATGAACATACTTCAATATTTTGATGATATCTGGATCTATAGGGCTCCAAATGAGATGGTGCTTATTTCAAAATAAACTAGATACATAGAGATACAATTTTTCTAAAGAAGTCAATGTATGATTTTGGTATTTGACTAGTTCGGCATGCCACCCTTTTGAGATGAAGGCTAATGAGGGTTCTTTGAAATAACCCTACAAAGTAATAAGTTCATGTTTCATGATTCAACAAGAGTTGGGTTCCACAAAACGAGATCTAACAGATGTGGTGTCAGGCCGAGAGTTGGGTTTTGGAAACGGGGTCCAATATGGAAGATATGATGAATGATTCCATTCAAGAATCAGTTATGAAGCATAAAGAAATAGAGGCTCGTATACAAAATTTGGTGAATCGGATGGACCAACTGGTGGAGATATTATTTGACGAGATCCAAGGGGGTGTTCCTAGTCCTATTGAAATGGACGACAAGCTTCCAGAAGAAGACGAAGAAGAGGAAAAAAATCTTAAAGATAAATTAATGGAATTCCTTGCCAAAATGTAAGCTAACCGATGCGAATTCCAAAGTAAAGACAAGATCAAGGTAGCCTTCATGAGTGGAGTGACAATCCAAAAAGAGCTTCCAAAAGAAGAAGAAGTCTCCATATAAAAAGACGAAGTAGAGAGGTGGAAAAAGGTCATTGAAAAAGACAAGCCAGAAATCTTTGTCCAGGAAGAAGAAGAAGAAGAGTGGATAGAGGTGGTTGAGGAAGAATTGGTGGAGGAACCAAGTAAGGAACCTACTGATGAGGTGTTAGTAGTGACCTTAAGCGCGGAGGGTTCCCACTTCCTCTAAGACAAACTACTTGATCCAATTGAAGATTCAAGGAGTTTCATTATCTCTTATTTTATTAACAGTTTGTCATTAAAAAGGGCATTAATGGAGTCTATTAGTTTTATTAATCGAATTAATTATGTCCTTATGATTATCTTGCAACAGGTAGCTTACTTACAAGATATGAAACCTTTATACGGAGAAAAGGGTGGAAGCAACCCGCTGATTACTGATCTAGGATGAAGTTAGGCATAAAGGGTATGTCGAGCTAACGATGTTAAATAAGCACTACATAGGAGGCAACTCATGAATTAGGATAAGTTTCAATTTTATTTCATTTTGATTCTATTCCGTGTGTTAGCATATAATTTTGTTTCATGTTATTTAGTGTCATTTTTATTTATTTTCTTCTTTTTTATCCTTTCTTTTTCTTATGTTTTGCAAGGATACTATTAGCACTGGATGGATCTAACATCAGATAATTTTCACAATCAAGAAAGTACCAAACAACCCTCTCACTTTCATATATATTTGTATTTGTACATTGAGGACAATGTACAATTCTAAGTGTAGGGATAGGTTTAATGAATCTTAAATTAATTTCTTCAAGCTTATTATATTCTTAATTATAAATTTTATTAACTGATATCTAAAATTGATTGAATCTGTCCATGAATACTATATTTCCTTATTGAATATTGATTAAATTGGTGTGCAAATGGATGATGGTTAGAATAAAATTAGTTTTCTAAGTCATATTTTATGTAATCATTGAAGTAATCAAGTTGAATGAAATTTGCATATTATTACACACTTATATATCTAATCTTTTTCATGAGTTTTTTAGCAAGCATGATGAGCAATTTTTAAAATTTTTAAAGCTCTTTTTATTCTATCATGTGTGTGTTATCATGTAGAGTAGGATAATTCTAGAACTTGCTTTTATTATACATATCGAGACCATATTTGTTAAATTAGAAACATTAATATGATAAAGGCACTTAGATTCACCTACTTGTTTAGCCTATTTTGTCGAATTACCATACCCGTAAAAGATACCTTTAGGAATAACAAAGATGAGCCTTAGCTTTTTTCATTGAATAAACCCAAAATATAAACCTTTGTCCTATTTTTCTTTGAAAACATGTTTATTGTTTTGAACCTAAAGGTAATTTACATCATTTATTTGTTGAGACTTGAATTTGTAAAAGGTCTAATATTTCTTGAAATGTGGTATTGAATGTTTGATTTTGTGAAAGAAAAGCGAAAAGAAAAAGAAAAGAAAGAAAAAGAAGAAAGATGATTATGATGACGATGACGATGACGATGACGATGATGATCATAATAATAATAATAAATAAATAAGAAGAAGAAGAAGAAGTATATAGTACCATTAGTTTTATGATGGAAGGAATTGAATATTTATAAACAAGTCTTGTAATGTTTCATTGAGTAAATTTCCTTCACTTAAATTGTAATATCCCACCCCCGACGGAAAGGGTAAACTAGTAAATTGACTAAGGGTGTGAGTAATTGGGACTAACTGGAAATTACAACTTTCATGAATGGAATAAAACACAAATCAATCAATAAAAGGAGTAAAAATCTGCTGAAAGTTCCTACCCACATTATGCCTATATGAACAGTAAAAATTAACCAAATGAACAGTAGCTGTCATCTTCCAAACCTCATAACTTTTTCATCCTAAGTCCGAATGGGACATATCATATACCCACGAAAAGATCTTAACATTCTTTATATACTTCCAGAAGACTTCCCAACCTCATTCGACCTCTAAAGGGGTTTAAAATCTAATCGAAGTTGCTGCCAAATTTTGTAAAAATTTTGGCAGCATCTCCTTTAAAAGTTCAACTAGCCAAAACTTCACTTTTCTCATCCAAGCTCCATACCTGCATAAAAACTCAATCTTCAATGGCAGCAACACACTCCTAAGATTCTAACATTTCTTAAACCATAAAGCAACCTTACTCTTAAGGATCTACTCATTTCCAAACCATAAAGTAACACAATTCCATTCTTTCTTTTTCGTCATTCTCAACCATAAACTATTACACTTTTATGAAATAAACACAAGATGCATTACATATTCCCATTTCTTTTACATTTATAGAAAACATAGTCAATACAAAGCTTTAAAGGGCATTTAAGCCCGAATACATCCAAAGTTCAAAGAATTTTTACAAAAGACATTCATTGTCCAAAATGCTATCTAAAGCTTTATTTTCAAAAGCAAAAAGCATTGGAGCAATGCCTCAATCCCGATGCGATGATTCGGTTTCTTGCTCTCTACCTGTGGAGGGGAGAAGGGTGTGAGCTTGACGGCTCAGTGGGTAACAATTTAATACACAAGCATAAGCATACAAAAGTTTCTGAAACAATTATTTTCAAATCAATACTTACCAATATCACTTTTCGATAAAACAATGTATTTTGCAAAGGCAACAATGATAACACAAAAACACATAATCACATAACGAATACTTTGAGTGATCCTAACGGAACATACTGCACATTTCCGCCAAGCAGTCATGTGTAGCCGTGCACGGAGGGGAGTCCGAAATTCGGAGCTCCTGTGCCACTAGCGGGCAGGCAGGCAAAGCCTATATAGGCAAGTGCACTTGCTAACGGAGGAGATCACTACAAACCTAAATAATCATGCACTTTCACATTAGTCATTTTTCCGAAATCACATAATCAAATCTTTTTCAACTTTCAAACGATTTTACAAACATGTTCCATATGTATGTATACACAAAAGACATCTAATACAAGTTCAAATCATCATCAATGCTAATT
>JAOTAZ010000004.1:12852107-12869879 GCA_025629785.1 Erythroxylum oxycarpum
AAATTAAAAAAGGTAAGAAGTATAATTTATTGAAAATTGTTTTCAATTAATCTGGTAAAGGTATCAAAATAATTGGAAATAGCTTCCAATTGAATTTGAAAATTGTTTTCAAAACAAATTAAATTTCTATTTGGAATAAGAATTCAAGTTATTTAAGAATCAATGAGTTTATTTTAATTTATTCACCCAAAAGGTTAGAAATACTATTTTAAATTATGAATATCAATAATTAGAATTTAATAAGGCTCGATATTTTTATGCATATAATTTAATTATGTGTGCATAAATTGTATGTTTTAATATATTATGCATGTATGAATGCATGTTTTATATGTATGATATTATTAAATATAAATTTGAGTTTGATGATATAAATAAACAGAAATCTCTTATTGAAAAATTAAATATATGATTTGAATATGATTTTTGTAAGAACAAACTAGAGTTTTGTTTATAGTTAGGTTTGTTGAAAGAGATATGTGTAGTCATCCAAAACTTGTCCATAGACTTGTTGTATACCTTATGGGAAATTTAGAGGATATTTTAGTATAAGTCAATTAATTGATTTTTCTGTTGACTTTTATATGACTAATATGAAAGAAGATAATTCCCTTAACTCTACATCTATTTTGCTAAGGAGTTCATTCCTTAATACATCTAGAAAAAAAAGATTAAGTTCCATAGTGCTGCACACATCATGGATTTGATGGAAAAATCATTAAATGCAATATTTATGATGCAATGAGATATCTTAGTGATGCGTCATCAGTTGTAGATTTTCTTGATCTTTTAGCGCAGGAGTTGTTTATGTTAGCTGATGAGGATAACCTAAAGGTCACATCTAGGAACAAAATCAAAGTGAAAAATTTGCAGAATTTGGACAATGATTTTGTCATCTGCTTTGACATTTAAGATGCAATCTTCGAGTTATAATCACTTGAAACTGTAAGGTGTGATGTTGTCAATGTTGAATTACCATAATCTCATGCAAAACTTCTTCCTTTTATCTTGTAGGCACCAAAAGTGGAACCAACACTTTTGCCTACTCATTTGAAGTCTATGCTTTTGGGGAAAATGAAACCCTTATGGTGATAATCTCGAACAAACTCTTGATTTTAAAGGAGGAAATTTTGGTTTGTATGCTTAAAGAATTTGAGGAGGCTATAAGTTAGACTACAGTATTAAAAGAAAGTCTATCCAATTATATGCATAGAATATTGATGGAGGAAGGTTGCAAACCTTCAAAAGAAGCTCAACACAAAATTAGATTCACATATGGTAGACATGGTAAAAAGGAAGATCTTGGAACTTCTTAATATAGGTAAGATCTATTCAATCTTTGACAACAAATAGGCAATTTCTGTTCATATTTTTCTAAGGAAAACAAGTATAACTGTGATCAAGGATTTTAATCATAAGTTAATTCATTTAAAATCGATGGAATGTTTGTATAGATTATAAGAAGTTAAACACTGCAACTAGAAAAAATCATTTCCCACTTCTATTTATTGATCAAATACTAGAACTTTTGGCTAGTCATTCTCACTTTTTTTTTTCTAGTCTTGACGGGTATTTAGGTTTGTATCAAATCCTAATTGTGCCAGAAGACCAAGACAAAACCACCTTCACATGCTTATTTGGTACTTCTTCCTATCGTCGCATGCCATTTGAACTTTGCAGTGCACATACCACCTTCTAAAAATGTATGGTAACTATCTTCTCATATTATATTGAGCAATTCATTGAAGTATTCATGTATATTTCACTATCTATGGTAATTCTTTTGATGAATGTTTGGATAATTTAACCACGGTGCTTGAAAGATGTATAGAGAAAAACCTTGTTCTTAGTTATGAAAAATGTCATCTCGTAGTAGATTAAGGTATTTGTTTAGGACATATTGTATCCTCCCAGGAAATTGAAGTAGATAAAGCAAAGATAGATATGATTAAATCCTTAACTTAAATTGTGATTATACAAAAAGGTTATTATTTTCTTAGTCATGAAGGATTCTACCGACAGTTTATCAAAGACTTTTTCAAATTGCTCAGCTCTTATATAGATTGCTACAAAAAAGAAGTGACATTTGAGTTTGAAGATGCATGTAAAGCAGTGTTTGACAAGAGAAAGGGCTTCTTAACATCTTCATTCATAATTCAGTCACTAATTCTTTTTGAGATTATATGTGATGCAAGTAACAAAACTATTGGTGTTGTTCTTGAGAAAAAAGTTGGAAACGCTTCTCATATTATCTAAAAGGTTCCGAGAACACTTGATAGTGTATAAAGCAACTACGATACCACGGACAAAGAAATTCTATTTATTATTTATTATTTTAGAAAATTTTTGCCTATATTTACTTATCACTAAAGTAATTGTTTATAATGAACATGCAACTCTTAAGTATTTACTCTTCAAGAAAGAGGTGACTCCAAGACTCGTAAAAGAGTTTGATTTGATAACCAATCATACTAATGAAAATTTTGTTCCAATCAAATCATTTGAATGTGTATCACTCAGTATGGAATTCCATCAATTTTAAATTTCTATTATTCATATGCATGCAGTGCAGGGACACTTTTGTCCTAAAAGAATAGGTTATAAGGTGTAAGAATATAGATTATTTTGACTTACTTTGTTTTGGTACATATTTTGTAAAGCTTGTGAACATTGCTAGAAAACTAAAAATTTAGAAACAGAGAGCAAATACCATTTAAAAAACATGCTTGTTTGTAAATATTTTATACAACTTTTTCTCTCTTCATATGGCATTACTTGCACACTTCTTGACGTGGATTACATTTCAAAATGGGTGGAAGTAAAAGTTACCCGTACTAATGATTATAAAGTGGCTGTAGGTTTTCTTAAGACTAACATCTGCATCACATTTGGGACACCAAGAGCTATAAATTATTATTAATATTTTGTTAAATAAATTTTTAGAGAAATTAAAGTTCAAAATTATTAAATCCTCTCACTAATTATAATATATTTTTAAACAAACGTTAAAATATTTAATATTTGATATAATCTATTCTACTTTAAATGATTTCTCGAGCAACCTCTGCTACTCTCAAACTCACCATATTTTGGATTACTTATCGAAGTGGTTATTATATGCAGAACACGATAATCATTTTTATATAGATTTTCTTCTGAAGAAATATTGCACAGAATCTCATTTAGGTTCCTTAAAAAAAAAAGTGACCATCATCAATTATGTTTAATCACAAAAAATAAAATATATGAATGTGAGTTTCAAAAAATTAAAGGAGTAGGAGTTAGAGGAAGTCCCGTCTTCCTAGTCACAGAACAAATGAAAGGAAATTTCCGGCTTGTAATTAACCAACCACATTACCCATTATTTGCCAGATGTCTTAAAAGTTTCCACCATAAAAACTATTTAAGGTCACGATATTCTCAAATTTAGGACAGTCATACTTTTGATTTCTAAATTTTAATTGATTCTTTATTGAACAGGAATTTATATGGAAAATGTTTAATTGTTTTAAATTAATAATATTCTATTATTTTAAGAAACATACAAAGGACATGTTATTAGCCAATTCAGCTTTGGCTTTGCAATAAAGACGTTTCAAATTGAAACGCGCTAGAATCCTCTTGGTGTCAGCATTGACTTTAGAAATTGAAATGAGTTGATATCAATATGCTCTTCGTCATCTTCATTTGCTCTTTTCCCATGACCAAATTCATCTGAAACTTCTACAATATTGCTTGTCCCAAACGCATTTAGAATCCATTTACTGTGCAGATATGAACCAAATCCATCGGAAAATCTTCTCCGAAGGCAACATGTCAATTTGAATGAACCACATCTTAAGAACTTAGAAATCTCTTCGCAATGAATACGATGGAAACAACCACATAAAAACTGTACGCAACATAAAACTCAGTCTAATGAATACAGACCACACTCAAATACAGCTACAGTCTACATATGTGATCTCGAAATTAAGAATGATCTACATGCTGGAAGAACCACCATGGCATAACCTAAAACCAATAACAACCCAACACTCATGATGCATTACAAACAATCTTATGACATGCAATGACCATTCCAAGCCCAATTTACATTTTAAAGGATTTTCTTTCTTTCTCCGTCGCAACTACGTGAGGAAGTCCAGAGTCACATGGAAGCAAAGGCTCACAAGAACCAACAGGCGGATCAATCTGCTTTGGCATGCCAGATTTGTTAACCATACTTTGCCCACCAGCTGTAAGTGGAGCAGAAGACATACCACCAATGTTATTGCTTCCATTTTCATTTTGTGTAATTGTAGGAACTTGAACTGCGGGGTTGGTGGGGAACCCGTTATTTAGTGTTTGTATATGAGGGGCGTGGGAGTCAAAATTAGGAACAAGTTTTGGATGGGGAAAGAACTGGCTGGAGTTTGGCTGCACTGGTCCAGTAACGACACGAGCTCCATCAGCTTGGCCAGTCATGATAGGCAAGTTGGATCTCGCCAGAAGCATTGGGTTCAAACCTGTCACTCGTTTAACTTGTTCCTCAGCCATCTTGACCTGTAAATTGCACATATTATAGACACCTGATTGATGTGGTCAATGTAGAAGTCCCATCAAGTAAATTCACATAGCCTTTCACAACATCAAATACAATAATTATATTAGTTTTGGAAAAACAATCTAGTGCAAGTCAAATGGTAAAAAAACTAAGACCACGGCGCCAAATAACTGATATCAAGCAAAGCAACCTCAATTATACGCCATCAAATTAATGTTATGTTGACACAATGATAGTTGTGAAACTCAATGCCTTTGAGAGATCTACAGCAATGCAGATCTTTCCAAGGATGCTCCTTGTCAAACTCAAAATTGTTTTACAAACTTTTGCTATAAGATCCATTCTCACAGACATTAGGGTCATACAGAATAGATTCAAAAAGTTAATTATTAAGTAATTCCAGGTGCTCAAATGGACCTTTAAACTGATGAAGTAGAAACACATCAATTTACCTTTGCTCTTAATGTTTCAATATTAGCCCTCAAAATCCTGTTGTTAACAACAGACTCATCACACTTCTTATTTATATCAGTGTGGCGTGATAGCAATGACGAGCGTTCATCCCTTAGCTGACCGACCTATAAAATATAACATAAAAGATAGATATCCTTGGAGAATAGTAAACCATAGAAACCCTTAAAGAATAATAAACCAATGAATAAAAATGTAAAACAAAGAATGGGTCTAGAAGTAAAGCCCTGGGTAAAACCTGTGACTCAAGTTCATTCAGCTGTGCTTGTTTCCTTTTTCTTGAGCGTCTGGCAGACTCTCGATTTGACTGCATCCTGAGCAATCATCAAAATTTACATAACAATTGTCTTAGGGCAATCCCTTTTGTATTGTGATATGAAACTAAATATTATCACCTTTGCATGCCTCCACACCAAAAGATAAAAGAGTAGAAAGTGGAGGAATATCAGTAAAAACATTTCAGGTACGAACAAAACTGATCCAACTTTTCAAGATGGACAGAAACAAATAATTTTGAGAAACTACCATTTATTGCAGAAGAGTATCCATATAACAATACTACATAGTCAATGATTGCTTTGTTGCCAAAAGCACAAGCTGTCAACACATTATGACTATCCATCCAAATAATGGATAAAATGCCTCCTTTTCCATTAAAAATAACCTCTGGAAATAGATAAAAACCAAGCAAAAGACAGTAAGAAGATTGGGTCACCTCCTTGCACGCTTAGCATCAACAGGATCCATGTGTTCATTAGTTCCTGTGTCTCCTTCAAGATCATCATCTTCAGAATCTTCCTTAGATGAGCCACTAGTTGTTTGCCTGACTTGAGTTTCTTCATGTTTCTGCATAACATGTAATGTTTGAATTTTAACTGATTCTCCATTAGGTACATTTTGACCCATTGATATACCACATCCTGTACCTGTAATGATCCGATTCATAGATGATATATATCTGCGGGGAAAGAAACATATTTCATACAGTGCATAAACAAATTCGTGAAGTAAGGTGAAGCATTACATATCATCTACATCTTGCCATATGAGAATGATAGGAGATTTACAGCATCCCTTTAAAATAGGAGATCTTACCTTAGTAGGAGTCTATTTAAATATTTAGTATCATAACTAGTAGGTCTATTCTTGTTAGAATTATTATCCTAAATAAACTAGTAGGTCTATTCTTGTTAGAAGTCTTATAATTGATGTAACCAGCCTCTATATAAGGCTGTGTTATTTATGAATAAAGTATCAAACAAATTATCAGAGAAATATTGCTTGGAGGACGAGACCTTGTCACGAACAAGTCTCCTTCTTGCGTAGAAACATAGGGTCTTCTAAAAAAGGAAAGAACTCCAACAAGGGAAATCAAGAGGATTCCTCGGTGGATTGTCCCATGACTAGATCCTACGCCCGGGATCATATCAATTTGGTATCAGAGCCAAACACGATGGATGACTCAGGGAATATCCAAAATGAGCTCAGGGCGTTTATGCAAAGGGTTGAGCAGCGTTTCCAGCAGATGGAGGAGCTCCAGTAGAGGAACTCAACTTTCCAATTTGAATAGATGAATTGTCGGTTTAGGAAGCTAGGAAAGGAACCGAATTGTTGGGGGCATAGAGGTGGGGCAAACAGAAATCATGCTTCGGCTAGCTGAGGGGAGAGGCCGAACGAAGGGCATCTCGAGGCCTGGATGGTGCCATATTACTAGAAGTTAGAATTCCTCACCTGCAATGGTTTAGAGGACCCTCTGGTTTGGTTGCACTACTGTAAGCAGTTCTTTCAAAGCCAACGGACGACAAAAGAGGACTGAGTAGGCTTGGCTATGTTTCACTTGATAGGGGAGGCCCGACTTTGGTATTACCAGGTGGAACAAGAGATAAGAAGAATGTCATGAAAGGATTTCAAGTCAAAATGCAACACAAGATTCAGTCCCCCCTTAAGCACTAACCCACTAGGAGAATTAGCCAATCTCAAACAGACGAGGGGGGCCAAAGATAGCCTACAGGGATTCTATTTTTCAAAAAATATAGTGATAAACTTAAGATCAAATATGTTAAGTACGGTTTTTCTTCAATTAATTAACTTAAGATACATTGTTTATGAACCCAGAGATTAACTAAGACGACCTAAGGTTTTAAAATAGCTAATCATGGGCTTCTTAATTCAAGATCAAACCTGATCTTTCCAACTATAAACCTCCAGTAGATTATTTATGAGCCACGTGCTCTTGCTTGGGAATAAAAGCATGCAAGTATTCCTGCAACACTTCTCCAAAAAAAGACAGCCTCTAGACATTCAAAAACCAAACTCACGTGTCAAAGACATCCAAGCATGGTGCAACAAAATGGACGATCATCACAAATAGTGCTTATATTTTAAAGTTATACCGTTAAATTTTCATCTATGCCTTAATAATCCATAAGTTGATCCAGATGATATGATTTAAATGTGCTAACAATTCATAATCTAAACTGGCTAATTGAATAAATCTCCTCAGTCAATATGCTCTAGCACAATCGACATTTACCCTTCCCACAAACGCTAGGAAGGTTCATGTCACTTGGCTCATAATAAAAGAAATTCCTCATTCATAACACCTCAGATTCTCCAAAAACTTTAAGCGGTTAATGTATACATCCAAGTTCTCAACAAACCAACATACACAGCAACTTAACATCTTTGAATCTGTTCAGATAACGAAGAACTGAAAAGCTCAGCAAGTGAACAGCCTCGCATAGTAAAAAATGGCAGCTTTAACAATAATCAGCAATTATGCGAGATATTCTAAAGTTCTCACCGGAATCTTGCGATCCTAACGGAAAATTAACATCATCCAATCTTTGGCCTTTAGCTAAAGAAGGAAAGTCTTCTATCTTTGAACCCAATACCTACATTCACATCCACATTCAAAAACTCCAAGTCGACTAAATGCATAAATACAACAAAATGACTCATAAATTAACTTCCTCTTCCCTAAACATACATACCCCGCTCATGGCCACAGCTGCGCATTCCAAGTAGAGTTTGGATTTGAGAAACTTCCGGTACTCGTCGGAATCAATCGAAGCCGTAGGATTGATATCGGACGGCTGAGGAACAGTAGGCGGCGAAGGAGGATGGTGGAATCGTGTGTTTGGAATCTCAACTACATCATCGTCGCAGTTCTTGCGCCGAGACGACGTCGTCGATTGTGAAACCGTAGACGGCGCTGTGTTGTTGTCACTGGCCGAGGAAGAAGCTGAGCCGCCGGAGAATCCTTCGAGAAACTTCTCGAGGTCCCACTCGGATGCGCTCCGGTTCATCGCGTTCGCCGGAGATTGCCAAAAGGGATCGGAAAAATCATCCACTGGGAAAACACCGTTCATCTTTATCTCGATTTGTGAATTGCTTTTCCTTGCCAACTACTGATTAGTCTGATTTGGTCTATTTGTCTGACTGTCTGTAAACTTTTAGAAATCAGAAATTAGTCACGTGTTAATCGGCACACGGTGGCTGTCACGGGAGTAACGATGTCGTACAAATGAATTATTTTTTATTTATTTTTGATCAAAATTATTATTTTTATTATTTATTTTTAAGGATGTTTTTTAAGAAAGATAAATTTCATTCCAAAAACATAAGAATGGTAAAAATAAACAATCATATTAGTGTATAAAACTAAAATAAACCCATATTTTAGAATGATAAAAATAAATGCTCAATTATCTTCGTAAGAACTTATATTAATTTAATTGCATTGACTACCACTTAGTACTATAAGATTATAGAAAGAGCACGAAGACAATTATCGCAAAAATCTTATAGTTAAAGCTTCAATCTCTTTTAAACGAGTACCAAATATGGTCGAGTATAAAATTGTCATAAATTAACTTTGATTATTTTTTATTAGTCCATGTGTTAATTAGTTCCTGTGTCTTTTTCAAGATCATCATCTTCTAAATCTTCCTTACATGAGCCACTAGTTGTTTGCTTGACTTAAGTTTCTTTATGTTTCTACATAACATGTAATGCTTGAATTTTTAACTGATTCTCTATTAGGTAAATTTTGACCTATTGATATACCAAATCCTGTACCTGTAATGATCCAATTCATATATGATAATGTATCTACAGGGAAAGAAACATATTTCATACAGTGCATAAACAAATTCGTGAAGTAGTGTGAAGCATTACATATCATTTACATCTTGCCATATGAGAATGATAGGGGATTTACAACATCCCTTTAAACTAGTAGGTCGATTCTTATTAGAAGTCTTATCCTAAATAAACTGATGTAACCAGCTTCTATATAAGGCTATGTTATTTATGAATAAAATATTAGACAAATTATTATAGAAATATTGCTTAGAGGACGAGACCTTGTCACGGACAGGTCTCCTTCTTGTGCAGAAACACATGGTCTTCTAAAAAAGGAAAGAACTCCAACAAGGGAAACCAAGAAGATTCCTTGGTGGATCGTCTTGTGACTAGATCTTATGCTCAGGATCATATCAATTTGGTATTAGAGCCAAACATGATGGATGACTGAGGAAATATCCAAAATGAGCTCAGGGAGTTTATGCAAAGTGTTGAGCAGCTTTTTTAGCAGATGGAGGAGCTCCAGTAGAGGCTCGACTGCCCAATTAGAAGAGATGAATCGCAAATTTAGGGAGCTACGAAAGGAATTGAATCGTAGGGGGTATAGAGGTGGGGCGAGCAACATTCATTATTCGGCTAGCCGAGGGGAGAGGTTGAACGAAGGGCATCCCAAGGCTCGTATGGTGCCGCATTACTCGAAGTAAGAATTCCTTACCTACAATGGTTTAGAGGACCCTTTGGTTTGGTTGCACTATTGCGATCATTTTTTTCAGAGCCAATGGATGACAGAAGAGAACCGAGTAGACTTGGCTGCATTTCACTTGGCAGAGAAGGCCCAACTCTGGTATTACTAGGTGGAACAAGAGATACCAAGAATGTCATGGGAGGATTTCAAGTCACAATGTAACATATGATTTGGTCACCCCTTAAGCACTAACCAGTTAGGAGAATTAGCCAATCTCAAATAGACGAGTACTATTGAGGAGTACCAGCATCAATTTCAAACCTTATTAGCATGCACCACTGGTCTCTGACCCGAACAATAGGTAGCCCTCTTTACAACTGGATTAGTTGATGAGATATGGATAGATGTGGAGCTGCAGGGGCCGAACACGCTAGGGACGACCATGAACATGGAAAGGACTTTTGAAAGGAAGCAATTGATGGAATAGGGAGGTGGAGCTCAGCATATTTCTACTTGGGCAACAGCCATAAGCAACGATTCAGCTTGGGCAATAGCCAAAAGCTCTCGGGCCGACCCTGCAGCTGTTAACAACTGAGACAGCAAACCCTTGGGATGTTCTCCAACATTGGTCTCTAGTTTAGAAAGTAGCCCATCCTAGTTTTTTAAGTGTTTGTCATAGGAGGAGATGGCTGAAAGATGAGCAAAGGGACTTTATTTTAATTCTGATGAGCCATACTTTAGGGAACACAAGTGTAAGCAGCTGTTTTGGCTTGAAGTGGCAGACCCAGAGGAGGACGATCAACCGTTTCGAGCTTGAGGACAAGTTCCTTGTCGAGAAGGTGAGTAATGATGGGAGATTTACAACATTCCTTGAAAATAAGAGATCTTACCTTAGAAGAAGTCCATTTAACTATTTAGTATTCTAACTAGTAGGTCTATTATTGTTAGAAGTATTATCCTAAATAAACCAATGTAACCAGCCTCTATATAAGGCTATGTTATTTATGAATAAACTATCAGACAAATTAACAGAGAAATATTTATTATAGTATAAAACCTTATCACAGATAAGTGTCCCTTTTGCATAGAAACACAGGGCCTTCTAAAAAAGAGAAGAACTTTAATAAGGGAAATTAAGAGGATTCCTTGGTGGATCGTCCCGTGACTAGATCCTACGCCTAGGACCATATCAGAGATACCATGAAACATACAGTAAATTGTGATAAGATATCCTATAGGGATTTTATTTTTCACAAAATATAGTGATAAACTTGAGATCAAATACGTTAAATATGCTTTTCTTCAACTAATTAACTTAAGATACATTGTTTATGAACCCAGAGATCAACTAAGATGACCTAAGGTTTTAAAATAGCTAATAATGGGCTTTTTAATTTAAGATCAAACCTAATCTTTCCCACTATAAACCTCAAGTAGATTATTTATGAGTTAAGAGCTATATCTTGGGAATAAAAGCATACAAGTATTCCTGCAACACTTCTCCAAAAAAAGACAGTCAATAGACATTCATGTTCTTTTAATTCAAAAACCAAACCCACGTGTCAAAGATATCCAAGCATGGTGCAACAAAATGGGCGACCGTCACAAATAATGCTTATATTTGAAGTTATACAGTTAAATTTTCATCAATGCCTTAACAGCCATATGTTGATCTAGATGATATGATTTAAATGTGCTAACAATTCATAATCTAAATTGGATAATTGAATAAATCTCCTGAGTCAATATGCTCTAGCACAATCTACATTTCCCTCCCCACAAATGCTAGTAAGGTTTATGTCACTTCGCTTATAGTAAAAGAAATTACTCATTCATAATACCTCAGATTCTCCAAAAATTTTAAGCAGTTAATGTATACATCCAAATTCTCAACAAAACCAACATGCAAAACAACTTAACATCTTTGAATCTGTTCAGATAACGAAGAACTGAAAAGCTCATGGCATAGTAAAAAATGGAAGCTTTAACAATAATTAGCAATTATGCTAGATACTCTAAAGTTCTCATCGGAATATTGTGATCCTAATGGAAAATTAATATCATCCAATCTTTGGCCTTTAGCTAAAGAAGGAAAGTCTTCTATCTTTGCACCTAATACCTACATTCACATCCACATTCAAAAACTCCAAGTCGAATACATGAATAAATCCACTAAAATGACTCATAAATTAAGTCCCTCTTCCCTAAATACCCCATTCATAGCCACAGCTGCATATTCTAAGTAGAGTTTGGATTTGAGAAAGTTCTGGTACTCGTCAGAATCAATTGGAGTACGGTAGGAGATAAGGAGGATGGCGGAATCCTGTGTTTGGAATCTCAACTACATCATCACCACAATTCTTACACCGAGACGACATCGTCAATTGTGAAACCATAGATGACGCGACGAGGTATTGTTGTTGTTGGGAAAATGCCTATTGATTTCTAAACTCTTCTATTTTTATCTAAAACAACTTTGAGTTCTAAACTCTTCTATCCTTTTCTAAAATAACCTTTGACTTGGTCTTTGTTCCTTTAAATTCCTTCCCCACATTTTAAAAGTAGCCCACTAACAAATCAATTTATAGTTATGATTTAGAATCTGAAAGATAAGGCTTTGGGGTTCTATTTATGGGGATTAAAAAAGGATGAACAGATACAGGAAAAACATTCTTCTCTCTTCTTTTCTTCTTCTTTATTCTTCATTTGTTCTGGGTGTTTGTTGTTTTATTGCTCCAAGGTTCCACCATAAGTGCACATGTTGTAGGCTAGTTGTGTTAACCTTGGGGAGTGAACGATGTTGTCAATTTCAGATGGGTAATGCCAAAATTCACTTTCAGGGTAGTGGCTTGATGAGTTATAAATGAAATAATGCACTGGGACCTCGATCGCAAGCGTACAGGTTATCGTAGTATGGTTATCGTTCCCACGAGGATTTATGCTAAGCACTAATATTAATTCTTTCTAGATTGTTTAAGTTAATAATAAAAAGATTGATAAATTAAGAATGATAAATAAAAGAAATAAACAATTACAAATAACTTTCTGAACAAAAGTAATTCTTCAAGAAAAGAATTTGATTTCACAGAATCACAAGATTAAAGCTTTCAAAAATTGTTATTAACTCCTGCTAAGTAAATCTGAATCTGAATATTCTACCACCCCAGGTTTCTCAAGAAGTAATTCTTCTTTCTCAAGTTTGAATCACCTACTCTGTTTTGTCACTATGCAAATTGTTCAATTCAGATATAAATAAAAAAAATATGAACTGCACAACCTTTTAGGAATAAAACTTAGACACTAATCTCTTAGCATGTAAATTATATTAGTATGGTTTAGAAGAAGAACTCAACTCTCATTAAGATCAACCAAAACTATTAATAAAAACAACAAACCATAAATAGTAAAAATTCAAAAAACCAAATTCACCTTAGAGGATGAAACAATCTTTGAATAAGGAAACTAGAAAACACATATCATCAATAAATTGGAAAATCAAACTAACTAAAAATATAAAAATCGCAGAGCTCCCACTTCTTCTTTGTTGTTCTTTCCTCTCTCCCTTCGTGTCTTTGTCCCCCTGTCTTCTTTGCCTTTTTCCTCTTTTTATTTACTTTCTTCGTCCTCTCATGATTGCCCACCTCCACTAACTTGTATAGCTCCCCCCATGTTCTCGCATGTTGAAGACTTCTTTTAACTGTTCACCATTCATTTAAACATGTGAGGAAACGTCGAAATTTCCCCTGAAAGTTGCGTATTGCGATCGCACCCGAAAGTGAATAGCCTACCTTCTAGTTAAGAGTCCTGAGTGCAATCGAACCTTACTGACTTGTGATTGCACTCGAAGCTACCTCTAGAAGACCAATTGATCTTGTGATCGCACCCAAAGTAGCTTGCGATCACATCATCATTCCTTGTGATCGCATCATCATTCCTTGCGATTGCACCAGATACAATTCCCTTGTTTCGTTTACCAACTTTTATCATCTTGCTCCTATATTCCTTCACACTTAATAAAACATCAAGCTTGCCTAAAAACTAAACTAAACTACTAAACCAAGAACGAAAAGTACCACAAACATAACTAAAAACATTAACACCCAACTAATAAATACACACTCATCAATACTCACCGCTATACTTGTGTTTGTCCACAAGCATACACAATGAAAAAAGGAAAGAAACACAACACTGACTTAGATAGATTGATACCAAAGAATATTTTACCCAACTTGACATGATTGTGAACCTCCTACAACCCCTTAATTACCAAAAATGTAGAAAAGTTTCCTCAAATCAAATTGTGAATAGTATCCATACAAGAGCAGTAAATAGCACCAATAACTTCATTATCAGAATCAAGTCTCTGTTGAACATATTAGTAACATTATCAACTTGTTGTTAAAACTGTGCAATAAGGATGAAGAAACCTTATTTCCAGCATAACTTAAGAAGTTTGCTCGAGATGAAAAGGTTTTCAATTAAATACAAATGAGGAGCTTAATCAAATGCATAAAACCTACTTCACTTTCATCATTAAGTAGCTACTAGCATTGCTTATGTGTCCAAGGCCAGTTTCGGGTACCCTTAGCACAGCGGAGCAAGAATTTGGAGGTTTTTTCTCTTTTTTTCTTTAAGTTTTCCTCCTTATCATTCATACCCTTTTTGTCTCATCCTCAAGTTAAAACTTCAAGTAAACAATAATAGTCATAATTATTAAGCAAGGACTTAATACAAATAATTCCGCTAAAAGTACCAAAATCGTTCAGTATGCCCACTATCTATACGCACTATCCTCAAATGATCATTAGTAACATTTTCTAAATTTTTAATGATTAAAAGGGCATGTCTGAAGTTAACAATCTGTCAAACTAAGTTCAATATTCTTGCCAAGTTACTAATTAAGGCAGTAAAAAGAAATAAAAAATAAAAAATAAAGCAAAGAACTATCACAAATACTGTACACCACCAATGAACAAGTATATAAAGAAAACATTTACTAGAGCTTTTAAGGAATAAGAGAACCTGGTGGTGAACGTGTAGATGATGGCACCTCCACATTCGACGCAGCGAATAATTTCTTCAATTTCTTTGTTTGATACCGCTATTGCTTTTGAATATCCGTCATTGCTCTTTCAATTGCAGTTAACCTGTTGCTATTCGCGGCTGTAGCAACTTCCCAACGTTTGAGCATCTCTAAAACTGAAGCAGCATCAACCATAGTAATTGTAGATTATGCTTCTTGTTGTTGTGAGTCACTACTTTCTTATTTTTCTTTGCTAGAAGATGACTCCCTTGTTCCTCGATGTTTGACGGCTACTCTCTCATTATATGGCCGAAAACTACATCCCGCAAAGCTCAGCAGTCCACACACAAGCAAGTGCCTTTGGTTGAAAACATTTGTCGAAACACATGTCATCGTTGTGGGATCAAGACCTACTGATCGAGCTAGTGCTGTCAATATGTATCCCATGTAACATCCCAGATCACCCGCTTACAGGTATTGTCCGCTTTGGGCCTTGGTGTTGGACCCCGATTTTTTTTAAGCATGTTTAAATTATTTGGAGGATTTAATTTGAGAATTTGATAATTGGTTGGAATAAATTAAGGATTTTTGAATGGCTTATGTTAAGACATATGAGAAATGGGGAATAGATAAGGAGGAAATATGGTGAAATATATGATGAAAATGATGCTTGATAATGTACTGTGTGCTTGAAGTTGATAATGTATTGTGAGCTTGATAACGTTGATTTTAAGGTGAATATGATTGTCTGGTTTTGATTGATTGAAGAAGAGAAAGAATGAAACAAAGTGATATAAGTAGGAAAGGGAAATCGTTGGGCTTTAAGTGATGGACGAAATGGAGGTGAGAATAGGAGAGAAAAATGTTTAAGCCGAGCAGAGGGTTAGGCCGAACGATCGCACGGCCGAGCAGTAGCTCTGGCCGAGCGATCGCGCTGGTCGGGCGATCGTATGGGACGAGCGATCGTAGAGTGAAATGATTAGGAATTTCAATCGGTTAAGGTTATAATGAGGCCGAACGAGACTGCTATGGATCGATATGATGAAGCCGATCGGATTTGATGACGCCGATCAATAAATAAGCTTGGCGATATGCTATGTCAGATATGTAAGTGATCAATAAAATAGTTGACGGGCCGATCTAAAGAAATTGATGACAATGGGTAATGATGAAGTAGTAGTCGTATGGACTGAGGAGGGCTCACGAAATTATTAGCTTGGATAGTCAGTGAAGGATAAGTGAGGAAGGAAGAGAAACATTCAAACTTGGAGAAGCAAAGATGATACGGTGATGTTCAGCCAAGTGAGCAGAAAAGATAGGAGTGTTGGACGTTTGCAGGTCGGAGGCGTGGGTAAGCGCAGACCAAGCTCTTCTACGATCGCTCACCCTTTGCGATCGATCTCTGAGTTTTGATGGCCGAGCTCTTCGCTTCGATTTGCCGAGCTCCCTTTGACTGCATCCGAGCTCCCTGAATCTGAGCTCTTTACTTTGTTATTTTGGCCGAGCCCTTTATTTCGTGTTGCTGAGCTCTTTGCTGAGCTCTTTGCTTCGTATTTTTGAGCTCTTTGCTTTGTTCTAACCGAGCTCTTTGCTTTGCTAGCTGAGCTCTACTTGACTGCTCCTTATTTTCTGATCGAGCTCTTCTTTGCAGGTCGAGTTCATCTTGTTTGACTGAATGGTTTGCCCAAGATCATTTGTTTGACTAAGACCAACCTTGTATTTGCTCATGTTTTCGAGCTCTGATGTTGCCGAGCTCCTCTTAATTGGTTGAGCGACCTTGAATTTCGGATTGATCGATAACTCTTTCGGTCGATCGATCCTTATGAGGACAACCGACCGATCTCTTGCAACCGATCATTCTATCCTTCTCAACCGACCCCTCTGTTCTATTTTAGCCGATCGACTCTTGCAGGCCAACCGATTCTTTGGTCGACCGACCTTTGTTTTCTGATTAATTGATTCATGCTGACCGACCCTTCTGCTGCTCCTCCGCCCGATCTGCTCTTTCCACCGACCAGTCTAAGTACATTGTTTTTGTTAACCGACCGACCAGTCTTATTACGTTATTTTAGTTACCCGACCGACCAATGAATTAAGAGATCAGTATTTACCCGACCGATCAAGAAAAGAAGAGATCGGTTATTACTTAACCGAGCAAGGAGTTAGGCGATCGGCGTTAAGTTTGAAAAACATAAGTAGAGATTTTGTTAAGTGTGAGACGTGGCAATCAGCCAGTGAAGAACTCATTAATGACGTGGCATGTGGCTTTAGTATAAATAGAAGGAGCAGTGTGTTGTCGGGAGAGAAGAGAGAAGCAGAATCGTGAAGTGAGGAAAAGAGGAAAAGAAACAGAGAAGAGAAAAAGAAAGAATGAGAGAAAAGAAGAGCATGCGACAGTGGAGAAGAAGGAGAGTGCCGACCATGGAGAGCGTCGGATGAGCAAGGGAGCAGTGGAGAGCGCCGAGCATGGGCGCTGGAGAAAAAGAGAGAAGGAAGAAGAAGAGCAGTAGCTTGGAGAATCCGACAGTAGAGAGAGAAAGAGGTAAGAGAAAAATTGGAACTTTAAGATTTTCTTGAGTTTTTGGTTTATAAATATGGCAAATGACTTGGATTTGAGTTTTATGGAGTTAACTTTAGAGATTTTGTTTGGATGATGATTAATTTTGGATTAGGATGAAATTAGGGTTTATGTCAATTTTTGTAAATTGGGGTTTTTGGAAATTATTGGTTTAGAATCATGGAAAATAATATGGGTTTGTGTTCTATGAAGTCAATTTTGGTGAATGCTTAGTTTAAGTGGTTCAATTTTGGAAAATGGTGACTTAGGGATTTTGCCCAATTTTAGAATTTGGGGATTTCCGAAATTAGTGCTATAAATAGCTTGGAAAAATGATAATTATGGATGTCCTACAGTCAATTGTGAGGATTATGTATTTATGATGTTGAAATTGGGTGATT
>JAOTAZ010000004.1:12939117-12949472 GCA_025629785.1 Erythroxylum oxycarpum
ATAAGTTGGGATAAAGATGAAAGGTTTTGTTTGGTATAAGTTTGATTAAGGAGGAAAGGAATTAGTAAGAAATGGAATAAAAGAATAAAAGAAAAAAAAATTTAGACTGGTTTTTGGATGGTTTAGTCCTTGGGTTTCCAGCGCGACGGGTTTCTTGTTCGCTTCGGATGTCGGATCCGTTGTTTTGCATTTCGCTTTTGTTTCCATTTGCCTTTCATTTGTTTGCGTGGTCGTTTTCTATCTCCACTTTTGATTGCATCCGTTCTTTCGCTACCGTTCTTTATGCTTCCGCTTTTTGTTTCCGGAAGTGATCGATTATTTGATTCGTTTTGCTTTGTCATTCCGTTTGTTTTCGCTTTTGATTCCGTTATTTTTGGTTGGGATCTGTTTTCGAGAACGGATTCCAACACCGATGATTGTGATAATTGCTTGGGATATTGAAGTGTTACTTGTATGTGAATGAGACGAAATAAGTGTACATATTTTGATTGTTAAATGTCGGGCTACGGTCCGGTAATAAAAGTGTTTTATATGGGTAATTGCATATAAATGAAAATGCGATTCTCAACTTAAGGTTGAATGTCGGACTAAGGTCCGATGATATATGAATTTGATTGCATGAGTATAGGCAAATATGGTTGAGGCATTCCATTTCATGAATGCATGAAACATAACGGAAGTTGTGACTAGAGTAGCCACCGATTAGAGCTTAAATCTCAACTTGTGAAAATGAGCTTTGAGCTCTAAAGTGAATCAGAGCCTCAGGCTCAATGTTTAATAAGCCCTGTATGCCCCAAGTGAATAAGGGACAGTTATCAGTGAGCCCTATATGGGACAGTTTAGGCACTCAGTCACAATAAATAGAAAGTGGGTCTCATGTGCATGTGCATAATATGAATGATTAAATTGTATTGGACGTGAAGTGTGAAATTGAATGTGAAATGTGGCATGATGTGGATGTGAATTATGTGTTACGTGACTTGGTGAGCCATCAATGATGGCCAATCATTGAGTTCGCAAAACTCACCCAAAATTTGCAATTATTTTTCAAGACTCAAAAGAATACCCTGTTAGGCAACGGGATTATACTTACTGCATGTAAGGGAAAGATAGAGGTTGAGATCAGTTCGCGTCTGCATTAGGATTTTCCTATTTTTGTATAGTTTATATTCTGCAATTTCTGTACAATATGTATTTGAATATTTCTGTCTGTAATAAGTGGTGACATATGGGAATCTTTTGTAGATGAGATTGATCAAATACGAATATTTCTGTTTTGTAATAACTTTTCCAATTGGAAATGTTTAGAAGTGTTTTGTCTCAATAATGGGCCTAAGTGGGAAGTGAAAATTTAATGAAATGTGTATTGGTTTTTTTTTTTGCGTAACTGAAAATGTTTATGAATGAAATTGGGCCCCAATCGGCTATTGAGATTATGATGATTGTATTACTGTGATTAAAATTATTTATGAAATAAAAGTGGCTTTATTTGGAAATTGATTCCTTCATATGCTTATATTGTTAAAAAAAATTATACTAACTTGTGAATGATTGAGTGCCCTAGCACGCCACCTTCGCGGGCACGACTCGAATGTCACCATTGATGTCAGATTCGCGTCTTGTTGGAGTGAGGTGCTACATATGTGGTATCAAAGCCCAGAAGTACTATCTTATATGGGCGTTTTCTGAAATATGTGTCAAGTTACATGCATTTAAGTTATGTCATAGCAGACAGTAGTAACTGATCCCTAGTCTGAGTCGTAAGAGTCTGAGTCACACGCATAAGCATGTGTTAAGTGTTTAAGCTGTTAGAAATAATGAGAAAAATGATGATGTGTTAGAATGTGAGAAAATGGAAGTTTTAGATATTATGGAATAAGAAAAAGTGTGTGGTTCGATATGACAAATAAAGATTGAGCGTATTGGTATTGGTGGATGTATTATGAAAGACGACATCAATATTATACTGGGGTCATATATTCTTGAATATGGAATAGATATGAATATATAGTTGTGTATTGATAGAGGAAAATAGAGATATGGTAGAAATGGCAAGATTTAAAGTCTATACACAAAGTTGGATGAAAACAAAATTTTCTATGATCTAGAAAGGCTACAATTGGGCTTGGAATGGTTGTTTGATTATCGTGATAAGAGTTTATGACTTAGTGTAAGAATATGTTAGTGGGAAATCAAAATTTCAGGATGATTATGCATCTATGATTCCGAATTGATTGTGAACATATGTAGGTATGACGAAATAATGGAAAATTGGAATGTGAGATGATGATAATGGTAGATGAAAAAGTTGTCATGGTTCAGTTGATTTGCCTATATTAGTGCACATCTAATAATGGGATCACCATGATAAGTGAAAATATTACGCATATGTGTATTATATATGTGTGGCGATGATAGCGGAAGCAATCGGTGACTTATTGAATAAGTGCTAGTCATAGTTCCTCTAATTTAAAGTCTAAGATGAGTTAGAGTAATACATGAAAGTGTTTATAATGATCAATTGGAAATGAATTGAGATTGTTAATGATATTATCATCTATGATAAATTTGGGAAAAAGAAGAAGAAGGACAAATGATGAGTATTTGAATGGATGATTTAGAGTGATCATATGCCAATGAAGTGTAAGTATAAGTTCAATTAGACAATATGAGTCCTGAATTGAGAATGAGCATAAGATGGGAATTTAGAACATATACCTGAGATTGTCATTGAGCATGCATTACACATTACACATATACATATGTGTAAAACTGAATGTTTATGTGATTGTGCAATTAATAATGTGTGTGCAAAATGTATTTTGCATATCGATGATACAGGATAGAATGTCTACATCCAGATGTTTTCGGATCATGGAAGCTAAAGCTAATCTGGAGCGTACTGTGAGTAGACCTAGATGGTTTCATTTCATCGTTTATTTTATTTGACTTTTCGATATTGATTGATTTCGGAATGAATGTGTGAATGTGATTTCTTATGTTGGGTTCCGGACAGGAGGTCCGATGATTGTGAAATTTGATTTGGATATTAAAGTGCTACTTGAATTTGAATTGGATAAACTAAGTGTACATAATTTGATGATAAATGTGTTTTGAATGAACAATTGCTTGTAAGTGAAAGTGTGTTTCTCAACTATATGATGAATATCGGACTACGGTCCGATGATACGGGAATGAGATTGAATGGGAACATATAATTATGATTGACGCATTCCATTACATGAATGCCTGAAATATATTGGCAGTTGTGACCAGAGTACCCAACGATCAGAGCTTCAAGCCCAACGAGTGAAAATGAGCTTCGAGCTCAAAAGTGAATCAGAGCCTCAGGCTCAATGTTTAATGAGCCCTGTATCCCCCAAGTGGATAAGGGACAGTTATTAATGAGCCCTATATAGGACAGTTCAGGCACTCAGTCACAATAAAATAACAAATGAAAAGTGAGTCTCATGTGTACTGCATATGCATAACATGAGTGATTAAATTGTATTGAATGTGAAGTATGAAATGTGTAATGATGTGAATTGTGTGTTATGTGATTGGGTGAGCCATCGATGATGGTCACTCACTGAGTTCACAAAACTCACTTAAAATTTGCAAATATTTTTCAGGACTCTGAAGAATACCCCGTTAGACAAACGAGGGTATACCTACTGCATGTGAGTGAAGGAAGAGGTTGGGATCAGTTGTGTCTGCATTCAGTATTTTATTATTTTGTACAAATTTGTTTTCCGCAATTTTTGTATAAACAATGGATTCCAAAATTTTTGAACCATGCGTATACAAATATATTTTTGTTGTCATGTAACGTCTTTATGACTGAGATGTTTTATCTCTGTAGTGGGCCCTAAATGGCAATTGAAATCTTGTTGAGTGTATTGTTATGATTGTAAATATTTATGAATGAAAGTGGGTCAGATCTGAATATTGATTTCTGCAAAATATGTTAGTGATCTAAAAAAAAATTTATACCGACTTTTGAATAATTGAGTGCCCTAGCACGCTACCTTCGCAGGCCCGGACTCTGATATCACCATCGATGTCGGATTCGGGTCTTATAGACGTGAGTTATTACAGATTGCTCTCAGCAACTTCGTCAATAGAGTCACAGGATCCTTCCATCGTAAATTCTATAGACAAAACATGGGAAACCGCATTAGGCCAAACAACACAACTTGTACACTCAACAAAAACAATAGTTAAGCGCTGGTTAAATAAGAATCGCCTAAATCATACTCTGATACCAAAAATTGTCACACCCATATACCCCCTAGAAGGATATATGAATGCCTCACAAAACAGTACAACAAATCAAAACATACAAAAACTTCCAACAAAAAATTAAAGTAAACATACATTAAATTACATAGTACTTAGCACACACTCGCTGAAAAATCCAAACCAAACTGAAGTACCGTTGTTACAAAATTACAAACAAATTCACATATACATATCAGATACAAGCCCAAAAGTCAAACCAAAAATTTACATTATTTTCAAAACAACACTCAGACTCTATTAGCCATTGTGATTGTCTTGTCCCAGTCTTTATAAACGTCGTTCAGAACCTACACGGGGCAAATCCACCGTGCTAAGCATATAGCTTAGTGAGTAATAACTAAACTATACATAATTTGACAATTTATCATACTAAATCAAGTTATAGCGCAAGCAGATATTTAATTTTCAGAATAGTTGCATAGTTAACATAACTGAGTATCAAAGAAGGAACAATCCTTTCAGTTCAAAACATCTTCAAAATCTAACATATATCAGAATACACAATCAAATGACTGCTAATCTGTCAACAAAAGTGGGTAACAGGACTTATACAGAAGATACCATAATTGGTGTCATATCACAGAAGAGACTTACATCTCAATAATAGAAGACACTAAAGTGTCAATAACAGAAGACACAGAAGTGTCACAGAAGCAACTGCAGACCTTTCTAGGCATGCCTATTTACCCACAACTAGAACTCAACATTTTTAAAGCAAAACAAAGTCATTTCAGACATTTTATGTGCAAAGCAAGTAGTCAATCATATTCACATATAAACGGCACTTCTAATGATATAATCATGCATCAAATGCCTCGGACAATCATTGTCCGGAATTCAAAACACAATCAGTGTAAATCAATTTTAACAAGCAGAACATAGTAAGGTATGAACATCTAAGATTGCTTACTAAAAACGCCCTTACTGTTTATTGCCTCAAAGTCTCGACAATATATGGAATTGGTCGCTCTAAGGGTTCCTCTATAACATTTAACACATATACAAATCACTGTTGCATAATTGAAAACATATTCCTTACGCACATGTACTTAAAAAGTTAAAATATGCACAATGCATTGTTCAATGACAATTCCGAGTATCTTATTGAAATTCTCATCACCAAAGAAATCAGATATCAAAGCCCTCATTAATATCATTTGGTACTTATAATTTTGACCAAAATAAAACAATGTGAAATCAATTTTATAACCTAATTGACCAATTCAGATTTTTCTACCCACATGATTTCGGGTCAACTTTGCATAATTAATCTGATAGGGTAAATGACAAAATTTGGCAACACTTCCTTCTGAAAAGTTTTTCTATAATGTCTCAAGTTTTTAATGACTCTAAAATAATCCAATTTGATTCAGTATTCAAAGAGTTATGCATAAAATACCACAGACTTTACACATTTGAACTTTTAGCTAGTACATGATCATACCTTATATTTTCACAACTCATATCTTTCAGCTCAGATATCCAAAAATTACAAACTTTATATAAATTAAAGCTAAGATAATAAGGTACAACTTTGGTGAAGATACATTAGTCTAATTCGGCTTATATCAATACAGTTTGTTCAAACTCTATAGGATATGATTTCTGTCCCTAACAGTACTTCAGCTTAAGCTACAACTCACTTACATGTCAATTTTGAAAATCTTAGAGACAGAATTAACAGTTGACTTCTTCTAGAAAGTTGTAGAAATATGTCTCTATTTTAATATTAATTAAAAATCAACTCATTAAGAAATCAACACCTCAAGTTATAATTAGAAAACAGGAGCATGATCATGAAACTTTTCCAACTCATATCATTCCAGCAGACTTCCAAACTTTCATCCTATCAATCACTTTCAAATCAATTCAGATAACTCTAAATTTTTATAGAGAGAAAGAAAAATGTCTTAGAAATCCATTAATCCAAGTTTCAAGTTATTTAGAGCTCGAATGAAAAGGTTATAGGCAAAAGACTGAGGGTTGTTCAATGAAAAACTCTAGTTTTTAATTACATTTCAAATACTAACATCAAACACGCAATTCACACCATATTTGCTTCATCTTCCTCCACCCACACATGCATCAACACCATTTACATATGCAGCACTCCCCAAGCATGAAAATGTACTCCATTTACACATGCATCCAGTTACAAACATTAAAATCTCAGCATAAATCATTTACACTATCATAAAACTTACTTGATTAAGCTTCTCTCTCTTCAGAAATTTTCCAGAACTTAAGAGAGCAAACAATGGGTTTTGGAGATGGCAAAGCAAGAAAGGAGATAATTGTTTTTGCTGGAATCAAGGAAAGATGCTGCAGAAACTTTTTCCTAAAGCTAGGTGTCTCTCTTTAGTCTTGACATATGCTTCCAATGCATGTGTTACATGTGTCCTCCATGTAAGCCTACCAATTGTCACCTAAATCTTTGTCCACATGTCACAATTTAATTGATCCATTTATCACTTCATAATTAGCCCATAAGTCAATATTTTTCTAAAATTCACCAAAAATTTCAAAATAATAATATAACTCTCCAAATAAATTTTCAGCTAAAAAATAATTCACCAAAAATTTCAAAATATTCAAAATAGCCAAATCATAATTAATACACTCCAATTTAATCCACAATTTCCACTTCTAAATCAAATTTACTCGAAAATGCCAATGAATGCATGTACAATCATATGAATGTGCAAAATAAATGTGTATGTCACAATTAACTTATATATGATGTGTTTTTTCCTAATTCCACATAAATTTCTCATAATTTATTATTCTAGCCTTAACATGGGTAACGGGATGTTACAATTCGGATGGGGTATCTTGGGCAAGATTTCAAAAAGAGTTTATAAACAGGTTCTACCCACAAAGTTATAGGGATGTAAGGGCAGAGAAATTCTTCCGTCTAGAGCAAGGTTCGACATTAGTGACAGAGTATGTGAAGAGATTTTTAGAACTTGTCAGAAGTGTTCAGTTTATTGCTAATAGTGATGAGCAAAAGTGCAAAAGGTTTGTTACAGGCTTGAGTCCTAAAATAACTATTCACATATCATTGGCTTCACAGACACACTATAGGGAATTAGTTGAAGCTGCAATAAAAGTGGAGAGAAATGCAACAACATTCAAAGTTCAAGATCAGAACAAAAACGCAATGCACCAATTAGTTCATCTCAGGTTCGGTCAAGAAAAATAAGTCAAGATGGAGTGGTGGCAAGAGGTTTAATAGAGGCAGATCATCCAACCAAGGATCTTTTGGGTCACTCACTAGGTCCAGAGACTCCAGTGATAGTAAGATCCCAATGCTAGAGCATGTTACTTATGGAAAAAGACATTTAGTTGAATGTCAGATGAATATAATGAGTTGCTACCATTGTGGTCAGGAGGGTTATTTCATCAGAGCTTGTCGACAGTCACTGCAGAGAAGTCAGTGGCTAGATCTTCAGCACCTTTACAAGCTAGAGGGGGTTATAAATAGGGCAACTAAGCTTCTCATACTAAAGGGTCATGTTTTACTAGATCTGGCAGAGGTTTCAAGGGTAGGGGAGCAGCCTCTCCAGGACAAGCAGGTAGACCTTGTATAGAAGCTTGAGTTTTTGTAGTCACTCAGTAGGAGGTCGATGCCACACCAAAGGTAGTCACCGATATGATTATGGTCTTTGGATTTTTCATACTTTGAAATTTTGGCATGTCAAAACACAGTTATTATGCTATAGAAATTTTTATTAAACTGGAAAACAATACTTCGCTATTTACATTTCTTATTATGAATTAAAGCTTTTCCTTAACAAAGGCAATAGGCTTAGCTTCACTGGAACTTTCCAGCTGACTCGAATATTGACTGGAGAGTCACCTTGGAGTGCTGGGCAGGTCACCTAGTCATTACAAGATAGGGGCCTGTCAAGATCAATAAAGTTTGCGGTATATCCAAAAGAATCATGAGCTGATAACTGTCTTCCATAAACGAAAACCAAAATGGAAAATTGGTTAAAGAGCATAAGTAAAAAGACATAACATAATAATGCTTACATGAATTATATCTTAATAAAACTTCTTATTTGTATAAGATCGGTTAACTAAAATTATGCAGATATTTAAATGTCAAAAATATTGTCAATCTTCTAAAATTGGTGCAATAAACTTGTTGTCAGTAATAGTACACTACTAAAAAAGAGATCACCATTCTTAAACATAATTATTTTAGCATTTATATGAATCTGAGATTGAAGAAGGGGAAGGCGAAGGAAATAAAGATGTCAATGCATATTTCTAATGAGAAGATCAAGAAAAGCTACAATTAATTCTTATTCGTTATTTTTATAATTCCATGGATTGTGACTTTTTAATAACAAGTACAAAGATTGACTGATATGATTATGTGTTTCTTTTTGAATAGTTAGGAAAGCATGGAACTTCTTTTGAAGAGTATAGTTTACTAGAATATTGTAACAAAATGAATCCCTAAAGGTAGTGAATTGGCTATTCAATTAAGTAACCCTAAAAGGACTTTTATCTGTGAGCTCATCTTACTACATTGGTTGAAAGCATGATAATGCTATATTCTTTAGTTGATAAACTCAATAGAAGGGAGTAGAAGATTTTCAAACCCTATTGTTATAATATCATATTGTCATCAGGAAGAAGAAAACATTGATTGATGGCTAAATGAAGAAGAAGCAAAGGAAAAGAGAAGAGACTTATTGGTAATATGATCCGTCACTATAAATTGGGCTTTATTTTGAAAGAAAATAACTTCTATTATAAGGGGGGAAAAGAAAAAGATTTCATCTCATTTAATAATTGATGGAATTATGATAAAGTTAAGGGCAACAGTAATTTAAGATTGAATACAACAAAATTTTAAAATATTGTGAGGTTTTTTAAAACTCTTAAATTTAAAGTCTTATTGTATATAAATGTGAAGTTTAAGATTAAAAGGGGCTTTTTTAATTAAATATATTAACGATTAATCTTCATGTTTAAGAAGCATAATTTTTCCTAAATTGAACATAAAATGACAAGTCATCATTTTAACAAACTTGCTACACTTACCCAAGTCTCCTCTATTAGCCTTATTGCTTATACACGTTAACCTTAAAGCCTCCCACGATTGTGAAAGTTTGAAATGTTCAAGATCTTTTTCCCATAAGATTAAGACAAGGTCATAAGTGAAAGAAGCTTGAACATTAATTGAAAAAAGAAGAATATAATAATTCTTGTAATTGGAGATGATAACAAGTCTAACCTATTGCTTGTCTAACCTAATCTAACTCCTAAGAGTATGACTTGAGTTCAAATGGAAGTTCACATTTAACAGGCTCAATCTCAAGTCCAAACTCAGGTTAATTAGGCCTATCCCATTAATTAGACTTAATTCATTGACTTTGATTAAACTAAACTTAGTTTCAAAATGACTATTATTCTTACATATAATGGAAAAACCTAGACTTTAACATATAAATAAAAAATAACTCAAAACAAAATAAAGCCTAAACCAAATTCCATAAAAGAAACACAAAGTTTATGCCTATTCTCCAAAAACGAATTCAATCCAGCAGCAAATTGATATTAGGGTAGACAAATTTTAGACAACAAAACAATTATAGGCTAGCATAGAATTCATATTTAGCTTAATTCTATGTGCCAGAATTATTTGTCTAAACCATTAAAAACTTGAGTGGTCTCATTAATATTTTGGAAGATTATTTTACTTTTCTCTCTCCATAAGACAAAGTCATCCTTCAATGTTGCTTGAGGTTCTTGATAGTAGCTACCTAAAAGAAAAAATATACATTCTGACTTGATGATTGTTGTGATTTTTTGATTTAAAATTTTTAAATTATTGAAACGAATTAATACAACTCCTAATTATCCTTATCACCAAATCCTTCTTCAAGTTAATTCCTTTTTTTAATTAAGTGAGATTTATCCTTCTTCAAGTTAATTTCTTTTTTTAATTAAGTGAGATTTATTAAGTCATACTCCAAATACTTAGGGGTTGTTTGGTTCCACTTTTGTTTTTTTATCGTAGATTTTAGTTTTTGTTT
>JAOTAZ010000004.1:13045006-13058301 GCA_025629785.1 Erythroxylum oxycarpum
AGAAAAATTTTGGGCTCGAATATCCTTCCAACAAGGGTTTTGTCTCAATGATCAATCTCAAGTCTTAAAAACTTAAAATGCTACCTTGTTAGCATGCTCCCATTCACTTTGTTTTGGAAACTTCAAAAGTTAAAATTTTGCTAAATCCAATTATCGATTTAAGGAATGGGGAGTATTTTCAAAAACGCAAGTATCATTTTTGAAACTTATAAAAGCTTTGCATGCAAGGGCACAAAAGAATAAGTGCAGAAAATGTTTGATTGAGGCCAAATTTATCAGTCAAAACATTGGGCCCACAAAATTATGCATAAAGTCTAATAGGTGCACAATGCAAAATAAAATAGGGAACTAACTCCCCCACACTTAAACATGGCATTGTCCACAATGGCATAAGTAGCAAGGCACACAGAAAATGCTGAGCTAACAATAGGGAATCGATTTATTAAAACAGAAATGGAAATCCTACCTAACTACTCCTATTCCTATTGGAAAGGTCTCTCCCCCACACTTAAACAATATAATCATGCTTCACAATTGCAAGCTATTATCAATCATATGCACAATTATATAGTAAATGAAGGAAAGAGACAACCTGGTGCTCAAGGTGGGTCCTTTAGCTCAGGTAGGACGTCCGGCCTGTGTGCAAGCTTCATCTTAGTAGATTGGCTCCTTTGTAGCTCTATTCCCCCGTCCACACTCGAGTGCATACCTGGAATGTCAGCAAGAAAATTTTCTCCAAAGAGATCATCAGTAGAAGGATTCAGAGTTTGTTCAAAATTAGCACATGCATCATCAACAACTACATCAAGCATATTAATTCCAAGGAGTGAGTAATCCTTATGGGGTTGTTTCATGGCTTCATACATGTTGAAGCTTACCTGTTGGTCACCAACCTCCATGGTGATCTTACCTTCCGTCATGTTTATCATTGTGCTAGCCGTCCGCAAGAAAGGACGTCCTAGAATTAATGATGTATCCTGCACAACTTCAGTAGACATGTCAATCACATAAAAATCGACAGGAAACACTAAACCCTTAACCTGGACAAGAATGTCCTCAATGATGCCCACAGGATGCCTAAATGATTGATCAGCCAATTGAAGAACTACCGAAGTAGGCTTTAGACTTTTTACTCCAAGGGCGTCATAGATAGATTTTGGCATCACATTTATTGCTGCCCCTAGATCTAACAATGCGCTTCCTATAGGCACTTTTCCTATAACGCAAAGAATGGTGAAAGATCCGGGGTCTTGACATTTTACCGGGATTTGAGGCTTGAACAAAGCAGAAACATTAGAGCTTACTTGCACTCTCTCGTTCGGCCTAAACTTCTTTTTGTTTGTGCACAAATCTTTAAGGTATTTAGCATAGGCTGGGACTCTTTTCACCAAATTAAGCAAGGGAACATTAATCTCAACTTTTCCAAACAGGTCAATGATTTCCTTTTCATGCTTGATTTCATTCATACGCTTACTCATCAAATATGAATTTGGAAAAGGGAGGTCTTGAAGATTTACCTCCGTACCTTTGCTGTCTTGCTTGCTTGAGTCTCCATGTTTAGCTTTATCCTTTGAGCTTCCTGAAGTAGCTCTTTTGTTCTTTGATGCAGGTTTCTTTTCTTTCAATATCTCCTCTTCCTTGGGTTGAGGCGCTTCCTCACATTCAATCTCCTCATCACAAACCTCTTCTTCTTCTTGAGGATTAAATCCCACTTGTTGCCCACTTCGTAGAGAGATTGCATTGAGGCTTTTTGGATTTATCACTGTATTTGAAGGAATAGTCCCACTGCTCTGTGCTTGAATCTCACTCATGTTGTTAGACAACTGAGTGACATAAGTGTTTATATTTGCCGCCTTTATTTCCCATTGTTCCATTCTCTTTTCTAAGGCGTTGAACCGGGCAGCAGTTTTAGAGGAATCTTGTTGAATCAAATTTGCTATCGCATTAAAATGATTAGCATTGGAATTCCTCTCTTCCTTCATCAAAGTCATCATGTTGTGCAGCAACTGGTTTGTATCCTCCCTAGGGCGCACCGTCAAAGCCAGTTGATCGGGGTACTGGTTGTTTGAAGATCCATCTCCACTTCCTAGTTGGAATCGGTTCGGTGCTCTTCCCTCGTCATTTCTCCAATTGAATCTCGGATTAGCTCTCCAGCCTTCATTGTAAGTGTTGAAGTATGGGTCCCACTTCAGATTTTGTCTTCCGGGATAGACTGCTGAAACTTCCTCATATCGTCCGGGGCACACGCTCGAAATATGCATTACTGACCCACAAATTTCGCAACTGGGTGCGGTAAGCTCTGTTGAAGGGGATGGGCGATGCACATTTAGGTTCTTCAACTCAACAGTAATGAAAGACAATTGAGAGGTTATCATGTTTTCCAGGGAGTTTACTTTCGATTCTAGACTCTCCATTCGTTTAGCTTGAGCCGTTAGAGCTCCCACTTCGTTTATATCTCTAGAATCGCGGACACTATACTGCTGGTGATTAAGAGCCATCCTCTTGATTAGTGCCCAAGCTTCAGGCGCGGTGAGGTCGATCAACGATCCTCCCGAAGCTGCGTCCAACATTCCTTTTTCATGATTCTTCACCCCATCATAAAAAGATTGAACCAATTATTCGTCTGGGATTTGATGATGGGGGCATCTCGAAAGCAAATCTTGAAAGCGGTTCCAATAATCGTATAGGGACTCATCATAATCTTGTTTTGCTGAGTAGATCTCTTTCCGCATCGATGACGTCCTTGAGGCTGGAAAATATTTTTCCAGAAACGCTTTCCTTAGATTGGCCCAACTGTGATAGGCATTAGCTACATACCTTGGGAGGCTCATGTACCACTCCCGGGCCTTTCCTTCCAACGATAGATGAAACACTTTCCACAGCACGTGATCCAAGGGCGCTCCTACGGGTTTCATGCTTTGACAAATCATTGTCAGCGCTTGTAAGTGCATGTAGGGATCTTCTCCCGCCAAACCGTGAAATTTGGGGAGAGAATTGATCAATAACCCTTTAACTTCGAAATTCAGGTCGAAGTTTGGGCAGGCAGTTGTGAAAGGGTCATAATTTACGTCCGAGGTCGTAGCTTCCCTAATCGTTCTACGCCTATTATTTCCTATGTTCTCATCCATTCTCTCCTGGTCACCATTGGGTCCGTGATCTCCATTTCTTGGTTGGTGACCGGGAAATTCTTGATGCTAAGCCATTTCAGCTTCTAGAGGTTCTAGAGTGCTAGGTCTTTCTTGCTCTCGTTTGTCCTTCCTAAGTTGCCTAAAGTGTCGCTCGATTTCAGGTTGAAATTGAACTAACCTAAGTCTACGGGGCATGCACAGGAGAAATTAACAAAAGTTAGCTCACTAAAACGGCAGCGCTTCAAATCACCACGGTTCGTCGCGACGTGTAGGAACTCGTTGCGATGAACAGAACAAAATTGCAAATTCTCGTCGCGACAAATGTATGAACTCTTTGCGACGAACACTGTAAAAATCAATTCTCGTCACGACGAATGAGTAATTCGTTGCAACCAAGAATTACAGACAGAAATAGCAAGGCACAAATACTCACAATTAAGCACAATTAACAGAATTAAGCACAATAAACATTGAGAAGACTTAAGCAAAATAGAATTAAACTCACAAAACACAAATAAGAAAATAAACCAATACTTATGAAATGCAAACAACAAAAATTAAAATGCAAAACAAACACTTGGCTAACCTAGAAAATCAATTACTTTGGTTTCCCCGGCAACGGCGCCAATTTGATTGCGGCTTTGTCGTTCGATTTAAGAAAATTGACCTTGGAAACCGGTGAAAATAAATTTATACCAAGGATTGTAGCGTAGCTGAACCTCGAATGATGCATGCAATTAAAGCATTTAAAACGAGTGTTTTGTTTGATTGAATTAAAATTAAAGGAAGTAAAGCATAAATAAACTTTTTTTGGGGGATTTTTCGAAATTAACAATTGAAAACAATTCTGAATGAAATCAATTAACTAAAACTCTCCCGAAAATGTGGCTTGGGTTATCATTGTTCAAAATGATTTTTCGGGGTTGAAATCCACTAAGTTTCGAAAACATAACCTTAAAACTATTTAAGTCTAAGATTTAATTAATCAACTCGATTAATTAAATCTCTTTAAAAACCTTAGTGTATGATATGGAATGATTCATGCAATAAATCAACCGGATAATAACATAACCAACTTAACCAAACATAACTAGGCAGATCAGGTTAATTAATGCAAAATTCGACTGATATACATGAGACTTCATGTATTCAGGCACAACATTCAACACAAACCAATCCATAACATAAATCATCGTTTAACATCCTACTAAACTATAGCAAGATTCATCCAGAAATACATCGCAAAATTCTAACTCGGATTCGTTGCAAATACATTACTAAAATCTTAAACGACGAATGATTAACCCTGTTAAGCTCTCGGTGAACTCAAACCGTGCTACATCTTCAAGACATCCGACACCTAGCCACGCATGATACCGGAAGAATCTATCGCTGCTGGAAAATCAATTTGGCTCATGACTCCAACGACGAACAGGTAAGAGTGTAGGCGACGAATGATGGAATAGATGAAGAGTGTGATGGTGAACGTCGTCTGGTGGCGGCGAATCTGTAAAAATAACAGAGAAACCTATTAGAAATGAAAAGGAAGAAGACGATGAAGAGCGATTAACCTCAGGAGTGCGGTCGTCTGTGGTTAACCTAAAATAGCAAGTATTTATAGAACTTAAACGCAGGCCGGGTCGAATAGTGAGAAAATTTGCCATTTTTAGGCTGGGTATCCGACATTCATCTCGACTAATGGCTGATGTTCGTCACGACGCATAAAAATGGGCACTCGTCGTGACGAATTAATTGTTACCTAATAAATTCGTCGCGACGAATGGCTGTGTTGGTTCGTCCCGACGAATGGAAGGTTTCCCACGACCTGTTTACTTTCTGGTTGACTCCATTGTTCCTACAAAAATACAACACATTTGCAGTATCAATTGTCCCAATAACAGTTATGCAGAATTAACATTAAACGATGACAAAGTACTGGCAATTTGCAAAGTATAAAAGCTCGATGTGAGGAACCAAATTAAGCATAAAAATCATGAATTAGGAGTTAACAAGTGCATAAATACTTAAGAAAGTAGGCCCAATTTATAGTATAAATTTGGCTCAATCAGTGAGCTGGACCAAAGAATATTGTGCATTTTGTTACAAATAATACAACTAGTTTTGTATCAGTTGGGTACTTACTACAATCAAAGTGTGAACATATTTATTGGTCTCCATATGTTGCTCATTATATAAACCTTATTCAAAAAGATCTTGATAGTATCCACCATATTTCTATTCTTGCAGCACGTGAATCTAAAATCATAATTTTTGTGTATAATTATATCGCATTTTTGTCTTGGTTAAGAAAGTAAGAAGATTTATTTGAGATCGTGCGTCTTGTTGTTACCAGGTTTGTAACTACATTTATTACTTTGAAAAGCACTTATCAACATAAACAATTGCTTCAAAATTTAGTGGCCAGTAAACATTTTTCAAGTCATAAGTTATCAAACAGTGCAAAAGGAAAAGAAGTTTGTGTTATTATTCTAGATAATAAATTTTGGGATGCCTTTTGATTATTGTGAAGATTGTGACTCCACTTATAAGGTTGACTAGGATTATTAAATCAGATGAGAAGCCATCTTTGGGGTATATATATAATGTTATGTATAGAGCTTGCAATGCAAAACAATTATCAATCTTTTTAAATGGAAGGAGAAATTGTACAAGCCTTATATAAAATTTCTTAACGAATAATGGGATAAGTATCTTATTCAAAGGATCCACTTAACAACTTATTTTCTCAATCCTTATTGATTATATAGTGGAAACGTATGCAAAAATGATATGATGGGTAGTTTATTTGATATGATTGAATGCAAAATTATTTTCTCTATTGAAGAGCAATTATAGGCAATAAATGAAATTAAATTGCATCGTTAAGGTTTAGATAATTTTGCTAGATCATCTGTCAAGAGAGAACTTATGACGAAAAAATGCGGCCTGGTAAGTTTTTATACTTTGAGCTTATTCTTTACTTATTAATAATATATATTTTTATTTCTCATAAATATTAATTTAAAATACAAATGAGTGGTGGATATTATTCATTGAAAGTGCTCCAACATTGAGAAAACTCACTATTAGATTCTCAATAATTTGAGAATGAAGAAACTTGTTTACGTTACTTATAATTTAAGAATGAAGAATAAGTATTTCATAGTTTTGTTTTTATTTTTCATTAAATTTTTTATTGACTTTATAATTTCTCTATTATGTATTTAAAGCACCTAGTAAGAAGAGAATGTATGAACTTATTGATATTGATTGTATTGACCACACTAATTTTTGGATCAAAGAAGAAGAACTATCTCCTAATCTTGATTTTAATAAACTTAAAAGGCAATTTATGAAGAAAAAACATTTGTCATAACAAATGAATTAAGAATATCCACTGATGGTTAGTTGATATCTTATTTTGATCATATTTAAGTTTAAAGTATATTGTATTAAAAATTTACAGATAAGAATAATTTCATACATTAGTATTTTATAATTTATTTGAATGTAGTAAAAGAAATTGATGTACATACTGTGGATGAAACATAAGAAACTGGTATGGTGTATGACTCTTTAGATAATCGTAGAAAATTTGGAACTTTTAAAGATGATGAGACATAACCTCCTCTAGAATTATAATTATAATTATTATTGTTATTTATGTTAGATTCAGATTTAGTTTGAATTATTAGATTTGATTTATTATTCGTTCATTATGAAAAAGAAAAACATTAGTTATTCTTTTTATTTGAATAAAATATTTATTTTTACTTATTCTTATGATTTTTGCTTCTTGTTTATTATTTACTGATTTTATAACAATTTAATAATAGTTGAGCCTTTAAACCTTTCATTTGACCTGTTCGATGTCCATTCCAGTTTTTAAAACATTGGTTAAAATGACTTTTTCTTTATAAATTGAAGAAATAATATAAAATTTTCCAAGATAAATGAATGCATCAAGACATAAAATAAATATATATTAAGTTAACTTGTCATTGTTTATTGAAAAGAAACTTTATTATATATTATTAATGCATGTACAAAAGGATAATCATACTATAATTGTATTTTATAACTTAACATAATAAATATGAGATGTATATAGTAGATTATTTAAATAAATTATCATTTTTATACTTATATATCTTTGTAAATATACAAATCTTAGATATTCATGTATATTTTTATCATTTTAAAAGTTTTACATAATGTCATAGATTAGATAAGATTATGCAAGAGCTAGTACATAAGTTTTACATAATGTCATAGATTGTCATAAAGCCTGATTATAACTGTGATTATTGGGATTTTATTTTGTAATTACCTGTTGACTACCCAATATAAATTTGTAGCAATACATTGTATAAAGATATGAATAGAGAAATACCTTTCTCCATTCTTTACATAGTATTAAATCCAATCCTAATTATTTTTATTAAGCCTCCATTCTTCCCAATGAGTATAAGTAAGATTCTCTTATTCTTCTTCACTTCAGTTATAGCCAAAAGAGTAGTACTTTGAAATTTTTTGGGTCATTTGTTCCAAATGACCTTGTAGTCTCACCATAAGCCTAGTCACTAAAAGTCCTACACATAAGCATCATACACCACCTAAAAATTCTATGTCTTGCCCACACACTGGCATATGGCAACGCATATGGCGAAATTATACCCTTTAGTTAGTTTCTCCAACATCACTGATGATTGTTTGATGTGAATTTATGTGTTTTAATTACAAGTGCATAATGTAGTTATAGCTAATACTGGCAAATACAAAATAATCTCACGAAGACTATAAGTAATAATAATAAATCTTTTCCTACTATCTAACTGCCAATTAAAGTGATATCGATGAATTAGATTTAAAATAAAAGAAAATGAGCTAAGGATAAGTCAACATAATCAAATAGACTATAATGGCAAAATAATGAAGAATTAACCAGTAAAATAATAGTATCTAGAATTCAAATCCCCCTAATACTTCTCATGCAATCATGATATTACTAATCAATTTAATCTAAAGTTCATTGGATTGTAAAAATTTCTCAGTTATGATAATATCTTTCTCAAGACTACTAACACCTAATTCTAGGTTAAATAATTGAAATCCTTTGCTAGTTAAAACTCTTATAATTGCTTTAACTGATTTATGAATTTCACTAATTTTGTTTGACCCTAATTCAAAAGATTTATGCTAACCTATCTCTAGGTTTGCATGTTGATTGAGCCCAAGTTTATTATACAAATTGGCTACACTTTCATGGTTTTTAATATACTTTTTCACTCATAATTCTTAATTTTGTGCTTAAATTAGTCCTTGAGTGTGTGTTTGTATTTTATGCAATTTGATAGTAAAAATTGTTGCAAATTGACATTAATTGCATTATTAATTTTTCTAAGGACAATTGATACTGCAAATTGCTATTATTGATTGTAGGAACCTCAAGAAAAAAGGAGTCAATGTGCTGAAACAAGAGCAAAGGAACTACAAGACTTTTGCCGTGGCGAAACATGAAGAATTCGGGCTGACTTTCAGGAAAAGTTCACTGCGGTGTAAATTAATTATTTCACCGCGGTGAAGAATCCAGAAAGAGTAAAAACCTTTCGGGAAAAGTATGCCGCGATGAAACTTATCTGTCGCCGCGGCGAACTGTCGAAAACCTTAACCAAATTTATAAAATTCTCTCACTATTCGACCCGACCCACCGATCCATCATTTAAAAACCTACCAAATTAGGTTATTCAGGCCATCATCAATATACAGAGACACTCTCTTCCTGAGCCAACACTCATTTCCTCTCACTCTCAACCTTCATCTATCAACTCTGTCCGTTTTTCACCGTCGACTTAATCGTCTACTGCTGCTGCTGTCATGGATGCTTTTGGTGTGCTTACAGTTTTGAGGGCTCCCGAAGTGATGCTTAGCTAAAGCACCATTTTCTCTTGAAGATGTAGCGATGGCTTGAGTTCGATGGGCTTCAAAAGGGAGTAGTTTTACATTATCACGTTTAACTACATTATTATGAACTCTTGAGTTAGGATTTATTGCTTTGTAGTTAGATTTTCTTGATTAGAGTCTAATCAAGTGTTGAACAATGTATTGAGTTATGGATTTATTTATGTAGAAATTGGATGCTTAATATATGAAGTTTCATATATGTCTTTGTGGTGATTTTGTTAACTCTCTTTTATCTACCTAGTTGTGTTTGATATTGAGATTATGCTTGATCCATATTGACCACTTGCATTAGCTCATCCATTAACACACACTAAGATGCATTTAACAACGTTTTGATAAATGGAGTTCATTGATTAAATTGGAGTTAAAGAGTTCTTTAAGGTTTATCATTTGGAAACTTAGTGATTTTTGCTCCCAAAAAGATTTATTTTGAACTATGATAGCCAAAGCTTGTTTTCAAAAGGATTTTATTAATTTGACCATCGTTTGAGTTTTAAATTTTGTTTCCCAAAAATCCAAAAATATCTTTTATACATTTTTCTTTCAATTAGTCATTCTAGTTAAGTTTTACCAATGATCCAAACACCCCCTTTATCAATTTAGTTTGCATTTTTGACAGTTAGGCTAGCTTTGATCATTTGCGCTAGGTTCCGATTAAGTGAGATGACCTGTGGTTGTACTCTATATTGCAATCTTTGGAATTAAATTTTTGATTCAGTATCCAAGGGAGTAACCCAAAGACAAACGCGCGTATCAGCCCCATTATTGGGTCTTAATTAGCATCTTATATGACTTGAATTCCTTTGATTTAAGGATTTGGTACCTTTTTCTTGTGTGATTGTAGTGCATGAACATAAGGATCACTTGGAGTTTAATAAAAGTAAAAGACACACCAACTCTAAACATCACAAAGCAAGAAATAGAGATTTAAAGAGCTAAGAGGAGGAAATAAATCACAGAGATTAGTAAAGTACCCTTATGGACTTTATAAAGCCAGGGTTCAATGCCAATCAAGAAGGAATTACTCAACCACCAGTGCGAACAAACACTTTCGAGATTAAAATAGCACTGTTAAATATTATGCAGACCAACGAATAGTTTTATGATTTGACCAATAAGGTTCCCAATGCTCATATAGCCTGTTTCTTAGAGATTTGTAACACAATTCACTATAATAGGTTGTTGTAAGATGCAGTTAGGATGAGACTCTTCTCCTTTACACTTATGAATATAGCTAAGGCATCGTTGAATTCATTTAACCCAGCAAAAGTCACAATAAGGGAGCAGCTGGTATGAGCTTTTTTGGATAGATAAGCATTTCCCTTTAACTAAGACAACAAGGCTTATAAAGGAAACTACTAATTTCCATCAAAATGAAGGGGAGTCTCTATATAAAGCATGGGAAAGATATAAGGAGATTCAAAGGAGAAGTTTGCATCATAACTTACCAAAGGGAGATTTTTTTGTAAACATTTTACAACAAAGTTAATCTATCCATACAAGGCACCATTTGTAGCACCACACTCCCACGTGACTCGAAACTGACATCGACGATGATATCCGAGTCCGTGCCCCGCGAAGGTGGCGTGCTAGAGCACTCAATCACTCAAAAATTGGTAACATTTTTTTTTGAAAACATAAATCCACATGCGGAAGTCAATAACTAAAAAGGGTGTAAACGATCTAGAAGGGGGGTTGAATAGATCTTTAATCTTTTTCGATAAGCTCTATAAAAAATTAGAAGTTAATTCACATAAAACCAATTTAACTAAATTTGAATGTAAAGAGAAGGGAAGAGAGGCAAACGCTGTTTTTATAGAGGTTCGGTGCTAAGACCTACGTCCTCTACCTAAGCTCCCACTTAGGATTTGGCAAACCACTTTACTGTACACTTTTTAGTTTAGTGTGAACTTTTTACAACACACTTGATTTCCGACTCAAGCTGCCCCTCACAATTCGATTTGACTTCCGGCACAAATCCTACCTTACTAGTGATTTTCCTCTAATCACTAAGCTTACAATAAGAAGGATAGATAACTGAACTAAAGCTCAAGATAGCTAGATACACTTGAATATGCTAAGAAAATTGAGAGCAATGATTTGAGAAATATGAACTATAATCAGTATACTTTTCTTTTTTGCACTTCTCAATTTGATCTCTTGGTGTTCCTTTATTTATTTGTAGACTTGAGATTAATATAGCCGTTGTGGATCTCCTAGCAGTTTCTTGATTTCCTCATAGACGTTGCTAAATTATTTCCTTGCCATTTGTGATTGACTGACTTCTTCAGAATCAGTTAGCTGTACTTGTAAGTTGACTTGTCGTGGTGTGTAAGTCAACTTGTAACAACGTTTTTCATAAAAACTTTATCTCCTCTCTTCGATAAGTCGACTTATGGAGTGAAAGTCGACTTGTGTGGTTATTATACTAACAGGTCTGAAAAATGTAAGTCAACTTGTGTTTGCTTCAACGAATATATTCCAAATAAGCTTCAATCTTTGAAATCACTATCCATAATCTTCATGATAACCGTCTTTTTCTCCTTGGAGATTATTATTATCTTAATTTGCATTAATCCTCAAGTCAGTCCAAAATGAAATAATTTCTTAACCAATTCTATACATTTTCTTATTATCAAAACATAAGTAGGATTTAATTTGTCAACCACCATTGGTCCAACAATCTCCCCCTTTTTGATAATGACAAAACACTTAGAAATTGTTTAAGAAATGAAAACAAAGAAACATTGATCAAGGTTTTTATGCCTTGTCTTTTTGTTAGATTGTCTCCCCCTTAATAATATAACTAATGAATTCAATGATAATTGCAAAATTCCATAATTCATAATAGTAAGCCAATAAACAAATAATTTCAATTTACCAACATGGAACAATTAAGACTTACTCCCCCTTTTTGTCATAATCAAAAAATAAGAGTTGTAAACAGAAAAAAAATTCAAACAAAAGGAATAGAGCTATAGATTTAAAATACCAAGCCAAAAAAGAAAGTCACACATCCAAATGCACAAAAATATCGGTCATAGAACAAAAACAAACACATCACTATGGAGAAGCGTCATCATGTCTACATCCCAATTTATCAAATATCTTCTTCGTGGTTTTCTCCATGGTCTTCATGGTTTTCTCCATACGCATGAGCATACTCTGTTGGTCATCAATCCGATCATTCATTTGTTCTAGCTGATCCCGAATATCCTGAAGTTCATCTTGAGAAACGTCACGCCGACGCACACTACTTGGTTGAGAGCTGTTAGGACGATCATTGGTCCTTTTGGAACGTTGCCTTCGAGGCACTTCTTCACTTTCCAGAGTTAAACCAAGTTTCTCCATATGATCGGAGTACACCCAACCCTTTTCTACTGTTCTAACCAACTTCATGCTCCGTAAGTTATAGGGTGAAAACCTCCAACTAGCTGGATACGGATAATGAGCATAATTACTCAAATTACATTTTTGTAACTTGGAAAGAGAAGTAATCAAAGCTGTATATGGCATTCCTTTATGTCAGACTGTTTTCCCTGTTAGCTCTCCTCGTAATAAACTCGCCTTTTTCCGCATCATTTGAATAATCAGACTTGGATAATTTATCTTTCTACCTTCTTCTAAGTGCCAAAGTATTTCTTTATCCAAGGTTGTAATTTGATTATTGCTGGCCTTTTTCGGATACACAACTCTATTTATCACATAGTGTAGCAACCGATAGTTCAATGGCAAATCCATTACCTCATAAGGTGGTGTATGGTCAGAACATAATCTACTAAGAAATTTAGCACCTTTCTCTTCAGTATAACCGAAATTTTCTTCGGCTTCTTCATTAGTATCACCATCCTCATTTCTCAAAATATTCAAATCTATTAACAAAGCTCTAGGCCTAACACCTTCTATGGGTAACCTAAACAGAATGGATATATTCTCTTCACAAAGAAAAGTTCTCTACCTTGAACACTCGATTTCAAATGAACTCTACTGGTAACAATGTTTCTAATCACAACCAATTTAGCATAAAATTCTCTAACCACATCTTCATATATGTCATCCGAAAAATCCAACAAATCTCTTAAGCCAAAACTAGTGCTTTCAAAAAATATATCTGTAAACTCACTACGGTCTAGTTCAGCCCACTCAAATCTCATTGAAGGAATTAAGACTTCGGTTTTAAGTACCTTGTTGTACAGATGTTGG
>JAOTAZ010000004.1:13058878-13071461 GCA_025629785.1 Erythroxylum oxycarpum
GGTCTCCACCTCTTTGGTAAGCTCCTCAAGATCTTTCGAACGTGATCTTGATTATTGTACGTTCTTCCGAGGGCCTTTAATCCATTCACGATCGTTTGGAACCTTCCAAACATCTGATCAATGGATTCTTCGTCTTTCATTTTGAACAGTTCGTATTGGTGTACAAGAATGCTGATTTTCGACTCCTTTACTTGATTTGTACCTTCATGTGCTATTGATAAAGTATCCCACATTTCCTTTGCTGTGTCGCATCCATGTACTTTATCGTATTCGCTTCTGCTTAATGCACAACTCAAGAAGAACTTCGCCTTTGAGTTGAGTTGAAATCTTGATTTATGCTCCGCTGTCCATCTTGCACGCGGAATTAAATTCCCATCATCATTTGTAGGAGTATATGGTCCAGTTTCTATTGTGTCCCAAAGATCTATGTGAGTAGATTCAATGAATAACCGCATCCGATCTTTCCAGTAATGGTAGTCCTCTCCGTTAAATGCTGGAGGTCTAGTGACTGAGGCTCCTTCTACGATGTAGATATGTGATTCTCACATTTTCCTTTCGTCCACATTTGATTAGAATGATTCTTGGACACCTCGCTCTGATACCAAATGAAGTTAATCACAAGTTAGTATAATGATAATCAACACACAAGAAGGGGGTTGAATTGTGTATACTTTTTCGTTTTTCCCTCTTTTAAAAAAACAATTGTTTAATTCGGAATACAAGTAATAAAAGATGAAAGTTGAGAAAGTTTGGAACACAAAGATTTTATCCTGGTTCACCCCAAACCGTGGGCTACGTCCAGTCCTCAGAAACTTTCTGAGATTTCATTATCTTCAAAAGTTTACAAGTATTCTTTCAACGAGCCTCTTCAGGTCTCTTTTACAACAAAGTACTCTTTCACTCTTAGCCTCCACAGGCTATCTGTGTCTCTTTCAGAATAATGAAAGTAAGATAGAACTTGTCTACAACAGAATGTAGCTCTAACAATTTCGCACAGAACTCTTTCGAGTTTTACAGTATATGCGTAAGTATCTCTCGTGTATATTGTAATCGCAAGACTTTCAGTAATCTAACTTTCAGTAGTCCATGTCTTCGACTTTGACTGTCTATTTATAGTTGAGTCTGCAACTGTTTCTTGAGTAACTGCTTCTTGATTCTTGAAAGAAACGGTTATGCAGTTGCGCTCTGTAGCTTCCTCAGATTGATACTTCCGTCTGTTTTTCTCTTTCGTCTGCTTTTCATATTGTCTGCTTTTCAGCTTCCTTCTGCTTTTTATATCGTCTGCTTTTCATATCGTCTGCTTTTCAGCTTCCTTCTGCTTTTTATATCGTCTGCTTTTCAGCTTCCTTCTACTTTTTATATCGTCTGCTTTTCATTTAAAGCCTTTCGTCTGCTTTTTACGACTTGGCTTTCGTCTACTTTTCAATTTATCTTCTTTTTGTTTATCATCAAAATCTTTCAATACGTAAAGTCAATTTTGATTAACAATAATTCCATCAATTTTAAACACCAATTTCACAAATAAATAAATATTAAGTCCAAAATATATGCATTTTAATTGACTTAACAAAAACATAGTATAATTTACACTTATAAAAAATGTCAACTACTTGGTCTTTGCTCTTGCAATAAACAAGTTCAATTACTCCATCATTGTAAAGATTTCTCAAGAAATGGTACTTCGCATCAATATGCTTACTTCTTCCATGTAAAACTAGATTCTTGAAAGTTTGATTGTTGAATTATTGTCACAAAAGATAATATTTTCCCCCATTTGCTTGAACTTGAGTTCCTCTAGAATTCTTCTCAACCAAATACCTTGACAAGCACACATTGTTGCAATAATAAATTATGCTTCAATGGTTGATAGATTACCAATTGGTTGTTTCTTGGAAAGCCAAGAAATAGTTGTTGCGCCCATCAAAAAGACATAACCTGAGGTGCTTTTTCTATCATCATGATAGCTTACAAAATCACTGTCAGTAAAGTTAAATAAATATGTTTTTCTCCTATTTTATAGAGCAAACCAAAGTATTTAGTTCCTTAGAGGTAGCAAAAGATTTTCTTTGTAACAAGCAAGTGAATTTCCATTGGTTTCTCCATGTCTATGCTGATTAGGCTAATGGCATGCATTATATCTGGTCTGGTTGATGTCAAGTACATCAAATTCCCACAATTTGTTTGTAGAGAGTCCCATTCACCTTTTCTCCTTCGTGTCCTTTCACAAGTTTCAATCCTACTTCAATTGGTGTGCTAACAGGGTTGCAATCCTTCATTTGAAACCGGTTTAATACTTCTTGCACATACTTCTTTTGTGAAATAAAAATTCCATCAGTTGATTGCACTACTTCAATTCTAAGAAAGTAATGAATCATCCCAAAACCAAAGATTTCAAACTCTTCCATCATAGACATCTTAAATTTCTCAAACACGGCCCTATCATTCTCAGTAAAGATCAAATCAACAGAATATAAGCATACTATCAGCATTTTACCACCACCATCACATTTAACAGAAAGAGTATGCTTATAAGAACACTTCTTTAAACCCTCCTTAGTAATGTATTCATTAATACGAATATACCAAGCTCCTAGAACTTGCTTTAATCCATATAGTGCCTTTTTTAACTTATACACCTTATGTTCTTCACCAATTTTAACATAGCCAAGAGGTTGATCAATAAATACCTTTTCATTAAGTTCTACATGCAATAAGGTTGATTTCACATCTAATTGGAAGATAGGCCGTGAGTTTTAAGCTGTAAATGCAATCACAAGTTAAATTGTGTTAAGCCTTGCAACTAGTACAAACACTTTACTATAGTCAACTCCAATTTTTTGTTTGTATCCCTTTGTCGCTAGCATTGCCTTATACTTGGCTATGTCTCCATTCTCCTTCAGTTTTTCCTTGTACACCCATTTGACTCCAGTGGTTTTGTGTCCCTTTGGAAGCTCCATTAACTCCCAAATGTTGTTTCTTTCAATGGCTGCAATCTCTTCAACCATTCCTTTCCTCCACTTTACTTCTTTGACAACTTCTTCAAAGGTGGTGGCATCACAATATGAAAATAGAACAAAATGAGTGAGTGGATCCTCTATTTGATCAATTCTGCATACTTCATGCTCTTCCATCCATGCTGTTCTTCTTTTTATGCATTGAGGCCTCTAACTTTCATTTGTAGCTAGTAATGGATTTACTATTGGAGGCTGCTGCTCTTCATCTTCATTTTCATCATCAAAGTCATCTGCAATTTGTTGATTGTCGTTGTCACCCCATTACTTATGTTCTCTTCACTAAAGATAACATCATGACTAATAATGATTTTCTTAGTGTTAGTATATAACGTATAAGCTTTTGATTGAGTACTTACATTAAGAAAAACACAATTTTCTCCCTTATCATCTAGCTTCTTCCTCTTCTCATCTTGAACATGTGCATAGGCAATGTACCCAAAAATTCTGAATGCTCAACACTTGGTCCTCTTGCATTCCATGCTTCCTCTAGTATCATATTTTGAACAGCATAATTAAGAGGTCTATTCAAAACATAAATGCTCCAATTTACTACTTTAAGCCAAAATTATTTTGCTACACCACCTCTTTTTAAGATACTTCACACTATATTTATGATAATGTGATTCTTCCTCTCACAAACTCCATTTTGTTGTGGAGTGAATGTTGTTGTAAATTGTCTCTTGATCCTATGAAATTCACATAAATTTGTGAATTCTTATGAGCTAAATTTACCTCCATGATCTGTACGTAAAGTTTTGATTGGGTTCTCTTGTTCCTTTTCAACCAGCATCTTGAATGCTTTAAATGCCTGAAACGCCTAATATTTTTCTACAAAAAGTACACCCAAGTTTTCTAATTATAATCATCAATAAAAGTAATAATATATCGTTTACCACATTAGAGCTTGGATAAATTGGGCCATATATATCTGAATATATCAACTCCAAAACCTTCTTTGCTCTCTATGATTTCCCATGAAGAAATGGACTCTGAGGTTGCATGTTAATTGTGTACTCTTTATACACACCGACGAGAATTGGGAATTAGGAAAGACCAGTTACCATGTTCTTTTGTTGTAGCATTTTCAATCCTCTAAAGTTCAAATGACCATAGCGAAAATGCTATAACCATTCCATGTCTTCCACACTAATTGAGAAGCAAGCTTGTGTGGTGTGACATAGATATAGAGGGAACAAGCGATTCTCTATCATGTTCACTTGAGCATTAAAGCTCACCTCATCATCACGGACTTAGCATAGACCATCTTTAATGGTGACTTCATAGCCATTCTCTTGTAACTGGCCCACATTAATAAACTTTGTCTTCAAATCAGGCACAAAGAAAACATCAGAAATTTTATGGGTGTTGTTTTTGATCGTTTGGATGGATATTATCCCAATGTCGACTACAGCTTTCTTTGAATTGTCTCCAAACTTGATAGTCGTTTTGAATGATTCATCAAGCTTGGAGAATGATTTCTTGTCTCCACATATCAAAGAAATGGGGAGTGTTGAGAATACCCACATGTGATTCAATTGGTTTTAGGATGGAATTTACTTAGACTTGTGTGTGATCTAACTTTTCACCTTGTGTGGGCTACTCCATCTATTGTCAATTGGTTTTAGGATAGAATCTTACTTAGACTTGTGTGTGATCTAAATTTCCACCTCGTGTGAGCTGTAGGCCCATTGCAAATTTGACATGGTATCAAAGCCCATAAAGATCTTGACATATTGTTTGTCCCAAAGGGGGCCCATCATTTAAGCAACTAGAGAAGGATTTGAAGTCTGCATAGAGCAAGTGGCTTAATAGTATTGTTTGCCCAAAGAGGGGGCCTATTTGACCTCAATCAAAAGTCCAATCCTAATGAGGATTATTTATATACTTCTCCAGATTACCCAAGTTGAAAAAAATCAAATTTACAATAGACCTACAAGCCCATGCGATGAAGAAAGTTAGACTATACATAAGCTCAAATGAGGTTCCATCCTAAAACTAATTGGCAATAGGTGGAGTAACCCACTAGACTTATATATTAATCTTTTTTTCTCTTCTTTCTTTGATGTGGGACACTCACATGTAGGTATTCCTAATATTACGGGCCTACACGAGAAGGAAAGTTAGACCACACACAAGCTCAAGTGAGGTTCCATCCTAAAACCTATTGACTATAGGTGGAGTAGCCTACTATGCTTATATGTTACTCTTATTTCCCCTCTTTCTTTGATGTGGAACCTCTCATTTGAGTATTCTCAACACTCCACATAACATATGAGTCCCCTTTTACTTGGGCAATTTAGAGAGGTACGTAAACAATCCTTATCATGGTTTAACTTCTGATTAAGAATAAATAGGCCCTCTCATGGGACAAATAATACTGCTAGGTCACTTGCTCCATACAAATTCCAAATCCTTCTCCAGTTGCTTAAATGATAGGCCCATTATGGAACAAACAGTATGTCAAGACCTTCATTGACTTTGATACCATTAATAAAAGTTTGTAACTAATAGAAAATACAAGAGAAGGAAATGATTGCAAATTCTCTTACACTTTTATTGATGTAATTGAGCCTTTAAATAGACAATAAACATAACAAATTAAGTGAAAATAGAACCCAATAAACCATGATTAACACTTCTAAACTCTTGAAAAGAAAACATGCCCACTTACAGCTTGTCACAGAAACTAACTCGTAAAGACCAGTTTAAAAATAAATAAAAACTTATTGAAAATGCATGTCCAACATAGACAACTTGTTTCTTACTATTTTTCATTATGGTAGGTGTCGACTTCTATAAAACTCTGAAATTAAGTTTCGAGATCTCCTCTAAAGTGCTGCTCCTCTCGAGTGATGGAAGTGAAAGCTTGCTCTAATCTAGGTTTAATTAACAACTTAAAAAAACAATCAATATACTTCGAATCTGTCTGAATATGAAATTCAACAGGTAATAAATCAACTTTCTATGCTCTTAATGCTTTAATACATATAAGTGTTTCCTTTTCATAGATAGGATATTTCCTTTCAATAGGATTAAAAGTCCCATTGATATATTTACATAAAAGATAATTCTTTGTCTTGGGTCGTTGTGTTAGAAGATAGCCAGCCCATGTAACCATACTTGCGTCAATTTGATCATAGGTTAGTCACACAAGTATGAGAAAGTTATTTTAAAAAAAGCTGAGAAAGTTGTATTGGAATTTCTCCAGAGAATCTCATTTTTTGAGCTAAAGATGATGTTAGTTCTTGCATAGTGCATGTCAGTCCTTATTAGACTCGAGAAAACCTTTGTCCTCTGTTGTTGTGGAAGCTATGGTAGTTTCTGTCAAATAGATGGCTTGGTCTTGGCTAACAAAAGCATGGACCTATTCTGCTTCGAATATCGTATTACGTAGTTCCTCCAAAATTGTGTAATTTGTTGGAAAGATTGATTCAAAGTTTAAAACGAAGTTTTTGTTTAAAGATAAGATATTTGTTAAAAGATAAAATAGATAAAATTTTATCTATTAAGATAAAGTTGTTATCAAGTTATGATTTACACTTTTGAATTTGATTTTTTTGTGTAATATTTATCTAGATATTAGCTAAGTTTGTTATTTCATTCTTTATATATTTAGGCCTTCATGTCAACGTAAAGAGGACCAATTAATAAAATTACCTCTTGCATTATCTCTTTTCTATGCTATTTTATTTTTGTTAGTTTCACATTCTAAAATCCAATATGGTATCAGAACTTTAGATCCTTGAGAGGCCTATAAGTAATTAAGTGAGAAAGCAAGAAAGTGAAAAAAATGGTGGAGGAAGCCTATCTAGCAAAGGTTCCATTATTGAAGAAGAAAGGTTTCTAATGTACAAATTGCAAGAAGCCGGGTCATGAAGAGGAATATTATTGGCTCAAAGGAAAGCCTCAATGCTATAATTGTAAACGATTTGGTCATTTGCAAAAGAATTGCAGATTTACAAAAGAACATGCAAATTTAGTTGAAATGGTTGAAGAAAAAACTCTTTTTTGTATTAGTTAAGAGAAGTGCTCAACAATGATAAGATGATGAGAAAGTGCATCATACAGTGAAGAGAATCTATTTTAATTAGTTGAGAGAAGTGCTCAATAATGGTAAGATGATGAGAAAGAGCATAATACAAATTTGAAGATGGTAATGAGAAAGTGCATCACACAAATTTGAAGACAGTGATGAGAAAGTGCATCATACAGTGAAGAGAAGTACTTTGGAGAGATGTACTCCATAAAGTTTGAATTTTCTGCAACTTTAAATCAAGAGAGGATGTTGAAAGATTGATTTAAAGTTAAAAATAAAGTTTTTATTTAAAGATAAGATATTTATTAAAAGATAAAATTTTATCTATTAAGATAAAGTTGTTAAGTAGTAAAGATTTAAACTTTTGAATTTGACTTGTTTGCGTAATGCGTATCTAAATATTAGCTAAGTTTGTTATCTTATTATCTATATTATCTATATATTTAAGCCTTCATTAAAGAGGACCAATCAATAAAATTACCTTTCACATTATCTCTTTTCTATTCTATTTTATTTTAGTTAGTTTCACGTTCTAAAATCCAACATAATTTCCTTTCAGTTTATCCATACATTTCAAATCTTGCGAGGAAGTAAATCAAATATCGTTCTTTTGTGCAATTTGGAGTTTCGATATACTTTCTTATTCTATTTTCCGTATTGGTTTCAAGGTATCCTAAAACCATAAACAAGAACAACCAAAGTATTCGAGAAAGAAAAGGAAAGGGGAAAACAATCTCAACAATATGTTTCTGCTCCTACTATAATCTCTAAAAGGTCCAACTTCTGGGATCAGTGCGCCAATGACAGATCCCAAGCTAAGTGATTCTGTATGAATCTCTGTTTCTTCCTCATGATTTGGCTAATCACTCGTCACAAACAACTCAATCCTCTAGCTTCAGATCCTTTCATGATTCTCAGCTTCTTGCATGAAGAGATAAACATACTGCATTAAAGAACAAAGGTATAAGTTTCTGAATGATGTTTAAACAAGCAAATCCATACAAGATGAAAACAGGGTAGGCTATGGGAACTCACCCCCATGGAACATCTCCAACTAGCATCCAGTCCCCATCTTTGTCCTCATATGTAGGAGCATAATCAGATCCATTATAACCTTCTCTCTCCGAATACTGGCCTGAGTGTCGTTCAGATTCGTTAGAGCCGGGATAATCAGGGACCTAGGTGGCAGAATATATTCATAAACTCTTCAAAGTTTAGAAGTCATTGGTTTCTGTATACTAACCAATGGTAAGCTTGAACATATTCTCCAAGGCGTTGAGGAGTTCAGGGTAGCTCTTGTACATCTTAAGATCAATCTTTCTCAGATAAGGAGCTCCATCCACGCTAACCTTCACGTAAATTCCTACACCATTAGCCTCGTTTTTCCCGGCTTGCAAAGAGTTTTTGCGGTGGGATCGAATTGGTGGCCATCCCACGACTTGTGCCCTGCCATTATTATCAACCAACACATTATCACTAAATGAAATCAGCAACTACATGGATCTGTAAATTCTCAATTACGTTTTAGTCTTTGAGCCCGGAAACATCTTCTATCAAAGGGAAAAACATCTTACTTAGCTGGAGGGGCATGGCAATCTTGGTCTTCATTTCCGAAATTACACTCAATGGACTTGCTCTTAGATCTTGACTCCTCGGATGTTTCTGGTGCAGCCCTCTTATTGTTTCTCGCTTTAGCACTAGACTGTTTCTCGGGCACATCAATACCAGGTAAACCAAGTGTTAGCTCGGTCGCCTTGAGATTGAGATCGCTCTCGAAAGCCATAGATTCCCTTCAAACTCAGCAAATTCTGTACCTTCCTTTAGAACCTGTACACGCCAGTATCCTTATAGCTGAATTGACGAAAACACTTTTTTCCGAATATTTTGCTTGAGAAGGAAACTTGAGATGATTTTCGTGGCAAATCTTGTAATAACGATCAAGACGAACCAAATCTCTCGTTGAATGATGAGAAAGTAGAGTTTGGACAACTAGTTTTATAGGGATGATAGTTAAAGGTAGACAATGTCTGGGTGGCTTCCTGTCTTCGTGAAAGAATTTCATTGAAGGCGTGTTTTGATCCCCACACGCTCCGTTCACGAAGCCCATGACACGAACCAAAGACTAGGCGACAAGTTGCTTGCTGTTGATGAAGGTCAGATCAAGGCGCGTGGAATTAATATAATAAAGTTTGTGACAGCAACGGATACGGTTGCTTGTAACACGAGGGACAGATCGAGTTGGGTGCTCTCTGTCAGGGGGACAAAGAAGAGACAACCACAGCCGACGGTAACGAAGACCGTGGACCCGGAATCGACAGAGGAGATTCGAGCATATTGAGAACGAATCCACGTGGAGCTGGGTCGTGGAGTTAGAATGTTAGATAGGAACTTGGAACGTGACTCAAGGTCCCACGTGGATGTCTGTGAGAGTGACGTGGGTATTTTAAAGATTAGTAGGACCCTTCTTTGAAACTCATTTCCAACTTTTGGCTTGTGGTTTGTAGAAGGGCTCATTTCCCATGTGATAAGGGTCAGCTCAGCTAAGCTTATGCTTCCACAGTAATCATAATTTCCTTCTTCTAATGTGGATTTAAGTACTTCATTTGTGTAGATAATTATCATTATCGCTCTTCATATAACTTCTTTTTTGGTGTTGAGTACCTTCGTTAACAAACCGTCTAGTTATTGTTAATCAAAGCGTGTTTAATAAGTGCAGAGGGCAATTCCAGTCAGTAAAACTGATTGATTCGCAACACCATGATCCATTTGAAATCGACAAGACAAAGGCTGCAATCTGACGAATTCGTGCTTACGTTTAATAACTAGATTAAGCAGCAGACCATTTTGGCTTCGTCAGTTAGTTGTAATTTAATATATGATGTTATTATTTTAATTAATAAAGATACTATTTATTTTTATATATTTTGTTAATTATATTTGATATTCTAATATTCAAAGTAAAAATGTTAAGATAAATATTGAGCAATTAAAATTATAATAAGATCATAATTATGATAATCAATTTATATTTATATATTATCCTTAATTTTCCTATTTGTAGTTTCATGAAGATGAAATGATAAGTCCAGCATATTTATTGTGTTTATTTCTTATGAAGAAAACAATTGATCTCATTAATTAAATTGTGAAGATAATTAAATAAATGTGTTAGTGCTTATTAGAGAATAAGTTCAATCAACTGGTTTGACTATCAAGATCTCAAGCATAACATTTTTTATATGCCTATAGATTTCTCCATTATGATAATTATTTAATTGATCTTCAGATTTAATATTAACAATGTATCTTATATGAAAAATAATATATTTTGATACTACTTATGACCTATTTTATTTAGATAGCTCAATCGATAGTAATTGAATATTGTGTAAACTATATAGAAATAGTTGAATGAGTCATTAAAATATTTGTCACTTTAAAATAATTAACAAGAATGCTTCAATAGTCTTGATTAGTTTTGATTTAAGGAATTCTTTGACCAAAGTGAACTGAGATTTAGAATGATGTTTTTAAATATTGATTATAAATTAATTACTAATTTATAAGAACGAACATAATTAGATTTAAATAGAGTAGATATTAATTTTATATTTCAAATCTAATTAGAATAATGGAGGGCGAAAATATTAAATTATACGTTATAAATATCTCTTTTTTTGTAATTTATAACAATCCATGACTAGGTTGACTAAAATCACACTAACATTTATAATATTTAGGTGGTCATGACATATTGTTAAATGTCAAATTTATGATAATAAATTACTTGATTAGAGAATTAAAGATAAATCAAAAGGATTTTTAATTTATTCAATTCTAATCATGGACACAAAAAAATTATAATCATTATTAATGTATTAGGAACTTCATAAGTAAAACATAAAAAACAGTTAAAAAAGAAAATAATTAAAATTAAGAAAATTAATTTTAAAGTTTGAAAAACTTTAGAAATCAATTATAAGTTATTTAGTTTTTATTAAAATTAATATGTAATTATAATTAAAGTTAAACTTTAATTTTAATTAACAATTTAATTTTAATTAAAAATAAATTCTACTATCTTTTTCTATAAATAAAAAAAAACATGGGGAGCTAACGCTCATATCTTTTCCTCTTAAAATGTTTGAGCTCTTTTTTTCTATTTTGTGAATAATGTTAGAAGCTAGACATGTGAATACCTTATGAGTGATAATTAGAGAAGAAAATGTTTAAAAGAACCTAAAATCAAGTAAGTTTCGATGTTTATTTATTATTCATATTTTTTATGTTATTTAGTTAAAGAGATTTGATCGAGAAATTGTAAAATGTTATTTTCTTGCTACATTTTTTATTCAATCGCAGTTGTTTTTTTTAAATAGTTATAGAGCTTCCTTTAATTATTTATCTTAATTAAAGTTGCTTGATTGTTATTTATTTTATCAGTTTTTAAGTTTAAAACCTTAGTTTAGGGATATGCAAAACATAGGGCACAAGTAGCAAGGGTTTTGTTTTTTTATTAAAACAAAATTGCATGTCCCTTTTAGCTTGAACCATTTGGAAAATTAAATCTTTGCCACTTGTGTTATGTTTTTGAAAAAACTTGCCGTATTCATTCATCTCTTTTAAAATTTCATTGAATCGCATGCTTTGCCTTACGTTGTAGTTGCTGCAATCTTGGATTGTCTTTTTGCCCTACTTTTTTTTTTTAACTTAGGTGTGAGAAAACATGACGATCAATGCCAGATTGAATTTCTAGAAAAATAGATTAAAGATTAAGGTAACTGATTGAGCGTGATTTTGGTTTATTTGTGGATCTGGGTTCATATATATTTCTTGTGCGTGATGTGTCATCACTAGTGATAATGCTAGTTGTTGGTAAATCAACTTCCTCTGTTGCCACTGATAAGGGACAAAATTCCATTAGAGGAAGAGGCGGACCTAGGAGACTACTCGCAATTGAAATAGGCAATGTGGGAACTTTTCATATTCTTGATGTTATAAATGGTCAAATGTTATGAATTAGTGGGTATGAATGTCTTGGTTTTGTGGTATGAGATTAGTGGGTATGAATGTCTTGGTTTTGTGGTAACTCATACTGTACTTGATGGAGTACATTCATATAGGCTTTTTTGCAAATTTTTAGGGTCCCCTAAGCTTCTTTTCTCTTATGAAAAACACACAACATTAAATTAGGAATTGAGAGCTTAAAAAAATTTCAATAATGTAGACTCCTCAAGCACAAACAATAACGGTTGGAGGTATTTCATTTTTCTTCTGCATTTATTTTATATGCGAAATGATTTACAAACGTTGCACTTTATCAAGGACCTGTTGCATAATAGAAAATTTTGGCGTGTAAGGATTCAGGTAAAGGATCACTCATAAAGAGATCTTGGTAACTCTTGTATATGGGGGCTTATGTGTTGGAGTTATGTAAATATAATGCCCTGTAAAGCTTACATGTAACTTTATCTTCTTCAGTTACAGTTTTGTAATGAAAATATTTATTATTAATAAAACAAAAGAGTTTGGT
>JAOTAZ010000004.1:13116502-13126854 GCA_025629785.1 Erythroxylum oxycarpum
ATCTGAAATTTATAAGTTCTCTGTTTGGAGTTCCGTTATTAATTTTCACCTATCGGTTCTTCAATTAACAACTAACGGCAAGTAATGGTTGGCCAAACACAATACCAGAAAAAATTAATTTCAAACAGAGAAATCAAAACCCAAAATCCATACAAATAAATAAACCGAAATTTAGTCCATAAAAATAGCTAAAAGCTTGCCCCAACCTTGAAACTTTAAGGAAACTACTCACTCATGGTAAGATAAAGACCACATAAATTGGGATTAGCAAACAACATGGAAGACGCAAAATAAACAGATATAAAAATAAATAAGTTTAGGAATTAATGGTTGCGTCCCTCATTGTTGGTGCGTTTCCTGACTGCGTTGTTGTCACCTTGAGAGCTTGTCCCCTCTTGTTCCTTGAGTGCTGGAGCCCCGCCTTTGCTTCAACTTTCGTTGATTTCTCCTTGCTTCAACGATTTTTGTGTGATAGAATATGAAGATAAATCGCATGAGTGGAGTTTAATCAATGAAGAGTGACGTTAAGGAGCTGGTGGGTGAGTGAGTGGAGAGTTTTCCTAAAATAATCAATAAAGATGGAGCCCCTCCTTTTGTGCGTAACCTGTGTAACCCCGGAATGTAGCATGAACTTGGAGTTTTAAGCAATGAAGAGTGGGTGGGGCTTTGGAGCTTGGTGGGTCACCTTGATGATGAATTGTAATCAATAAAATAATAAGTAAATGAAGCCCTTGATGCTTTGTGCGTGAGTGAGTCTTGGTTTAATGGAGAGTGGTCCCCTGTGAGTGCCTCCTTTGTGTTGTTAACGTTTTTTTTCCAGCTCCCCCACTAATGTGCGTCAATCTTGCTGTTTTAGTGGGCCCTCATTGGTCCTTCTAATCTCACCAATTAATGCCTAAATCCTCCTTCATATACTAGCTGAACACGTCTCCTCTGGTGGGTCTCTTTGGTTTGTAGTTCACGCCCCTTAGTCTCAAGCTCCTAGCTCACGCAAGTCTTCTATCCACGCCTCTCTGCTCTTGTTTTTTTTTATTCTTTTCAATTGCGTTAGTGCTCCCCAGCTGGTCCACTAAATATCAAGCTCCCCTTGGCTTGCGTCTACTGCTCTCTTATCTTGCTTCTCACAATTTGCTCTCATTAAAAACCTTCCGCTGCTGCGTGATTTGTTTGCTTGGTGTTGGCATGTGTTTATTTTTCTCCTCCAGTTCTATGCGTCGTCTGTCCTCTTGCTGGTAGATTCCCTGTTTATTCACGCCTCCACCTCTAGCTAGCTGTCCTCCTGGTAGCCTGCTCTCCTCTTAGTTTTCTTTCAAACAACCAGCCGTCAACATGTGGATAAAGAGTGTATTTTTGTGTGAGTCAAGTATGGAGGCTGATTTGGTGAGTGATTTTCGTTTCTTTTGTGCATCCTTGGAGCTGTCCGTTTGTGTGATTTTCTTGTGCTATCGCCTCCATTTTGCATGCTTTCGGCTATCTTCATTTCCTTTTGGTGGCGTTGATTTCGTTGTCTCTAACAATTTCCCTTTTGTTTGTATTTTTCAATTGTGATCTGCCATCTTTGTTCTCCACGCTGACAAACCTCCAGCCTCCTATTGTAACTGAAGTGACCAATTAATGCTTGCTTAATTTCTTCACAAACTTACGCACACACCACTGTTCACGCAGCCATCCAACGCCAGCTGCTTTCTTTGATTTTCGCCTTGGACTGTTGTAGTTCTTTACAATTAAAATTAAGCTCATTTCCTACAAATTAAACATGAAAAATTATAAATGCAAGTTCAGGCGAACTAAGCAATTTAGCAAGAAATATATATATATAACCCAATAATTAATCCAAAAATTAAGGGAAAATGCCATTAATTCTAATGATAAAAATGCTTGTTACATACCTGGAACGTTTCACTTTTGTTGTGAAGCATAAGTCTGGCTTGACAAACCGAGTTGTTGACGTGTTGAGTAGAAAGAAGAGCCTCTTGAACAGAATGAATGTGGAGGTACTTGGCTTTAACTCTTTCTCTGATTTACTTGATACTGACCTATTCTTTTTGAGAAATATAGCAAAAATTAAAGTTAGTGAGAAAATAGCATACCTTCTACAAGATGGCTTTTTATTTAAAAGGAACTAGTTATGCATTCCTAATTATAGCTTGCGACTGCAGATTATGACATAATTGCATGGGGAAGATCATGTGAGACGTGATAGAACCTTTTAGTTGGTGCAAGCTTCCTATTTTTTTCCAACCATCTAAAAGGAAGTTGAAAGGTATGTGCAACGTTGCCGAAATTGTCAAGTTTCGAAGGGAAGAACAACTAATGCAGGCTTGTATCAGCTTTTACCAGTTCCTATGTAGCCTTAGGTTGATATAGGTATGAATTTTATATTAGGGTTGCCAAAAACACAATGAGGTAATGATTCAATTTACGTTGTTGTTTATCGTTTCCCTAAGATGATTCATTTTATTCCTTGCAAGAAAACTACCAATGTCATTCATGTGGCACAATTATTCTTTAACGAAATGTACATATTGTATGACCTACCATCTTCAATTGTTTATGACAGAGATATAAGGTTCCTTAGACATTTTTGGCACAACCTATGGAAATGGTAAATACATAGCTGAGTTTCAGTAGGGCTTATCTCCTTTAGATTGATGGGAAAACTGAAGTTGTGAATCATTCCTTAGGCAATTTGTTGTGGAGTTTGGTTAGTGAAAATGTCAATAGTTGGGACATGAAGCTCAATTAGGCTAAATTCTCATACATTTATGTAGTTAATTGTAATACCGGGTACAATCCTTTTTAGATTAAGTATTCTGTTCTTCCTCAAGATCCTTTTGATTTGTTGCCTTTACCTAGCAAAGTGAGAATGTATGGCAAAGCAGAAGATTTTGTTACCAAATTGCAGGATGTCCATAGGGTTATTTATGACAATCTGCTAAAGGCTATCGATAAGTACAAAGACATTGCGGATAAGAAGAGATGACATGTTGAGTTTGAAGTAGGTGACTTCATATGGGCAGTTTTGATCAAAGATCAATTTTCTATTGACGATTACAATACACTGTATGCTTAGAAGATTGGTCTTATGGAGATCATCGAGAAAATCAATCCTAATGCTTATCGTCTAAAGCTGTTGAGTCATATTCGTACAACTGGCATTTTTAATGTAAAGCATTTGATTCCCTTTTCTAGTGATTTTTCAAATAATGACAATTCAAGGGCAAATTCTGTCCACCCTAGGGAGAATGATGTGGTCCAAAAATTGACATGCATATATCTAGACATATTTGAAAAAACTCGGTCGTAATTTTGTCAACTTAAAAAATGGTTGAATTTTTGGATTTTTGGAATTTTCAGTGCCACTTGTTACATTTTTCATGTTTTTCTATCTATTTTCAAAATAGGGATATTTTGATATTTTGCCATTTTTGGTAATTTTTAGGGTTTAACTATTTAAGTCGCCCAAACTATGTATTTCTTAATTTTTTAATGAATAATAGACACTGATGGTTGTGTTCCTTTCTTTGCCATATTTCCTGACATTTATATTGAATCAACTAGTGAATAGTGTACAGATTGCATGACCTGCCATCTTCAATTGTTTCTGACAAAGATATGAGGTTCCTTAGCCATTTTTGGCGCAGTCAATGGAAATGGTAAATATACAGCTGAGTTTCAGTAGTGCTTATCACCCCTAGACTGATGGGAAAACTAAAGTTGTGAATCGTTCCTTTGGCAATTTGTTGTTGAGTTTGGTTAGTGAAAATGTCAATAGTTGGGACATGAAGCTCAATCAAGCTGAATTTGCACACAACCATATAGTTAATCGTAATATCGGATACAGTCCTTTTTAGATTATGTATTCTATTCTTCCTCAAGATCCTTTTGATTTGTTTCCTTTGCCTAGCAAGATAAGAATGTATGGCAAAGTAGAAGAATTTGTTACCAAATTGTAGGATGTCTATAGGACAGTTCATGGCAATCTACTAAAGGCTGTTGATAAGTACAAAGAGGTTGCAGATAAGAAGAGAAGACATGTTGAGTTCGAAGTAGGTGACTTCTTGTGGGCAGTTCTGATCAAAGATCTATTATGTTGGTGATTACAATAAACCACCTACTTAGAAGATTGGTCCTGTGAAGATCATCGAGAAAATCAATCCTAATGCTTACCGTCTAAAGCTGTTGAGTCATATTCGTACAACCGACATGTTTAATGTGAAGCATTTGATTCCCTTTTCTAGTGATTCGTCAGATAATGACAATTTGAGGGCAAATTCTGTCCACCTCAGGGAGACTGATGTAGTCCAAAAAATGGCGTGCACATATCTAGACAGATTTGACAAAACTCGGTCATAATTATGTCAACTTAAAAATTGGTTGAATTTTTGCATTTTCGAAGTTTTCAGTGCCACTTGTTACGTTTTTCATGTTTTCTGTCTATTTTCAAAATAGAGATATTTTAGTATTTTGCCATTTTTTGGTAATTTTTAGGGTTTGACTATTTAAGGCACCCAAACTATGTATTTCACAATTTTTAATGAATAATAGACATTGACAACTGTGTGCCTTTCTTTGCCCTATTTCCTAACATTTATGTTGAATCAACTAGTGAATAGTGTTGTTACTGGTTTTTGTGATTCGAATCATCGGTATCGGGTTGTACCCCTATTTTACTCGGTTTCATTGCATCACATCCCTATCAGTCCTCCCTCCTTGAATTCTCCTTGTCCTTAAGGAGGAAATCAGGGTACATCTTGGCAAATCACCATAGGTTCTCCCAAGTTGCATGTTCATGTGGCATGCCGACCCATCATACAAGGATTTCCATTTTGGGTCTATACTTCCCCATTTGAACTACTCTTTGATCCAAATAGCAACTGGTTGCAGAATGACAGTGTGATTGTCATTAATAAGTGGAAGAACCTGAGATACTTGAGGGGTGAAACCTAAATATTTTTTTAACACTCACATGAAATACATTATGAATTTGAGAACTATTTAGAAGCTCCAACCTATAAGCTACAGGACTAACTCTAGCAGTGATTTTATAAGGCCAATAACAAGGTGACAATTTGAGGGATTTTCAAAAAGCAACAGAATGTTGTCGATATGGCTAGAGTTTAAGGTAAACATAATCATCCATATTATAAAACCACTTCACTCCTATGCTAGTTTGCTTGTTGCTTCATTTGGTTACAGGCAGTACTCAAATTATGGTGTAACTTATGTAATATAGCTTTCCAAGTTTGTAAATAATCATCCACAACTTGTAAATTTATGGTACCTTTGATATAAGAGAGAAAATTAGGTGGTGGAGTTCCATAGAGAGCTTCAAATGGTGAAATTATTGTAGCTGAATAAATTATCGTATTGTAGCTATACTCTACCCACAAAACCCTATAAATCCATAGCTTGGGCTCACCACCTGCAAAACAACGAAAGTACTGCTCCAATGTCCAATTCAATACCTCTGCTTGGGTATTAGTTTGTGGATGATAGCTAAAGTTTAAGCGAAGCTCACTCCCTTGTAACTTAAACAATGCTTGCTAAAATGAACTTGTAAACATCCTATCATGGTCAGTGATAATGGAGGCAAGAATGCCATGTAAACAAACAACCTCACGATTGAAAGTTCTAGCCACTGAAAGAGCTATGTACAGATGTTTCATGGGAATGAAATGGGCATATATTGTTAGGTGATTGATGACCACCATAATGACTGTATGCCCCTAGGATGGTGGTAAACCATTAATAAAATCCATAGATATCTCTAACCAAACCTTGGTTTGCAATGATAATGGCTGTAATAGTTCGACGGGCCACATATATTATATTTTACAATGTTGGCATACTTGCAATTTTGAATGAAAATTTTTACAATTTTTTGCATGCCTTTCCATCTGAAGTTCTATTTAAGTCGACTCAATGTCTTATAGTAGCCAAAACGGCCCCAGATGGAGAGGAGTGTTTGTTAGCTAGAAGAGCTAGTATTAAAGTTAAAGAGGGACATAATAAGAGCTTTCATTGCTTCACCTAAACACCTCCATATTGACAATAATTATCTTATTCAAGAAATTGATCACAATAGGAGTCTTAAGCTACCTCCTGTTGTAATGTTTATGATCAATCCGCATCTGGCAGTGAGATGGCAAAGAAATACAAGTTGGATACACGTGAGAGCTTTACTAAAGAATGCAATAAGTTGTTGATTTTGTGTTAATATGGCACCGATACCTGTGCCACTATCATCACACTCGATTGTAAAAGGTTGTGAAAAATCAGGAAGTTAAAGCAATGGGGGTGATGTAAGGGCTTTCTTCAAAAAGCAGAATATGCAGCCTCGGTATATTAGAACCCATCTTTTGTTAATAATTGTGTTAAAGGTGCAGCCATGCTTTCAAATCCTTGGATAAACTTTTTGTACTATCCTGCCAGTCATAAGAATCCACGTACCCCTCGAGCCGTAGAAGGGGTTGGCCAATTAGAGCTAGGTTAACTCATGGCTACCCAAACCAGTCTAACGCTAAATTCCAAAATGAAATTAATGAGATGTTGGCTCACCATGATTCAAGCTTTGGTTAACTTAATTCTACAGTGCAGACAATCATGACAGAGCTTCAAAGCATTCGAGTCTCTATCAATTCAAACACAATTGACACAAAGAATCCCTTTGCTCTAGCTAAGTCATCTAGCAACCCATAATGCCATGTACTGCATAGCCTTCCTTAGACCACAATCACCACCACCTTTAACTCTCTTTTCCAAAGTTCAACAGTGAGGACCCAATGGGATTGATATACAAAACAGAGAGATATTTTGAGTTTAAAGACATTGGATCAAACCACCAAATACAGCATGCATTTTTTCATCTAGAAGGCATTGCATTGCAATGATATCGTTGGCTGAGAAAATTCCATGGATCACTCATATGGACTGAATTTAAGCAAGTCGTATTACAATATTTTGGTCCTACTAACTACGAGAATGCTTCTAAAGCTCTTTCATGTTAAGTCAAAATGACTTCACGTTTAATAATTTTGGTGACAATCAAATAATAATAATATTATAAATAAATTAACTGTTTTAATAAGTGTGTTAAACGTGAAGTAAAACATAGAAGTTACAAAACACGGAAGAAACGCGGAGAAACACAGAAGATACAAAACACAGAAAAAATGCGGAGAAACACAGGAGATACAAGACACAGAAGAAGCAAAACACAGAAGAAGCGCAGAAAAACATAGAAGAAGGAAAACACAAAAGAAGCGCGAAAAAACACAAACACAAAAGATACAAGCCACAGAAGAAGTAAAACACAAAAGAAGCGCAAAAAAACACAGAAGAAGGAAAACACAAAAGAAGCGCGGAAAAACACAAAAGAAACGCGGAGAAACATATAAGATACAAGACACAGAAGAAGCAAAACATAAAAGAAGCGCGGAAAAACACAGAAGAAGCACGAAAAAACACAGAAGATACAAAACACAGAAGAAGTGCGATAAAACACAGAAGAAGAGTAAAAACTCAGACGATACGAAGACGAAGACACGATAGTATGTCGGATGGTTAATCAGTTAGAGTTAGTTACAGAACTCAACTGAATAACGGTTTCTACAAGAAACAAGAAGCAGTTGAAGACGAAGGCTATAAATACAAGTTGGAGTCGAAGACTGAACCAGTTGTTGAAAAACATTTAAACCTAAGGTTTTGAACTTTAGCAAAATCCTGTATTCATTGTGTGAAACACGAGAATCTTTATTGTAACAAAGCTCACAATATCTTTCTATTGAGAGGAAGGAAAAGTTGAGAGCCTGAAGAGGCTAAGAGAGCAAAAATATTATTTTGTTTAAGAGACCTAAAGAGGCTTTGAGAGGGAAAGAATACTTGTAACTTTGGAGAAGTTTAGTGAAATCTCAGAAGAATTATGAGGACTGGACGTAGCCCAAGGTTTGGGGTGAACTAGGATAAAATCGTCGTGTCCATCTTCTAACTCTTTACTTGAATTTCTATTGTTCTTATACAAGTATATAGAAGTTATTTGCGATTTAATCTCGTAGATATTTTCGTATAATCATTGTGATATTCACTTAATAACATTGAAAAAGTTAGTTTTCAAAGAAATATCAAAGGGGCTTGTATTCACGAAAAGGATACACTATTCAATCCTCCTTCTTGTGCATTTTGTATATTGTATGTAAAGACTATACTAACAAGCGATTTACTTCAGTTGGTATCAAAGCTTGGTTTCTAAGAACCATCGTTACAAATTGAGGACAAAGATCCATGGCTGAATCACATGTTTTTATAACTGAAGCCGCCTCCGTCACAAGACCTCCTGCATTCAATGGTGAGGATTATTATTATTGGAAGGACAGGATGTGGCTCTTCATTGAATCCACACATATTAATCTTTAGGACATCATCGAGAATGGAAAGTATATACCAATGGATGATGAAGGAAATGCCATTCCACATACCAGATGGTCAGCCGATCAAAAAGCTAGATTCCAACTAAACTCAAAGGCTAAGTTCGTTCTGAGTTGTGCCTTAAGCAGAAGTGAATATGATAAAGTTCATGGATGCGACATTGCAAAGAAGATGTGGGATACTCTATCCATTGCATATGAAGACACTAATCAGGTGAAAGAGTCCAATTTAAGCATTCTTGTACACTAGTATGAGCTGTTTAAAATCAAGGAAGATAAGTCTACTGATCAGATGTTTAGACGATTTCAAACTATCGTTAATAGACTTAAAGCTTTTGGGAGAATCTACGATAATCAAGACCATGTCAGGAAGATTATCAAAAGTCTGCCAAAAAGATAGAGACCGAAAGTCACTGCAGTACAAGAAGCCAAGGACTTGAGTATATTAAAGCTTGATGAATTGCTTGGTTCTTTGAAGATACATGAAGTGGAGCTTGATGCAGAAGATAAACCCAGACGGGACCAATCTATAGCATTAAAGGCTAGACAAAAGAATCACAAGACTCATAAAAAGAGAAGCTCATCATCAAAAGCATTAAAGATTGAAGAAATCAAAAATGATGATGCCAATGAATCTGAACAGGATTCAAGCAAAGAGGATGATGAATTATCTTTTATCTCGAGAAAGATCAGACGGATGTGGAAGAAGAAATCAAAAGGAAATAAAGATTTTTCTTTTAAGAAGAATAGCAAAGATGAAGGCAAGAACGAGAAAACATCTGTCATTTGCTACGAGTACAACAAACCTAGACACTATAAGTCTGAATGTCCGTTGCTAAGGAGAAAACCAAAGACAAATAAAGAAAATAAGAAAAGCATTATGGAAATATGGGAAGATTTGGATTAGTCCAAATCTGATACTGATTCAGAAGCATTAGTTCAAGCAAATATATACTTGGTAGCCGAAAAAGAAAGTGACGAGGAGGTAACTTCTAACTTTAACGAATTACAAGAAGCATTTAGAATTGTTAGAAGATTCACATGCTATACTAAAGCGGTATAGATCATTAAAGAAAAATTTTGTAGAAAACTTGAAGAACACGCAAGTGTTAGAGATAGAAAATGTCTACTTGAAGAAACAAGTAGACAATATGAAGAAAAGAGAAACTATAGATAGGTCTAAGGAAATTAGTCAGTTGAAACAAAGAATTAATACTCTTTCAGTAGATCTATCAACTTTTATCGAAAGCATGAAGAAAATGAATGACATGCTACGAAGATACAGACACCCTAATGATAAGAGTGGTATAGGGTTTACTAAAAGCAATACTCATTATAAAAAGAATTTTGTTCCATATAGAAAGAAGTGTCACCAGTTGTCTTATTATCATTCCATGAATTATTATAAGACTAACCGCAAAGGACCCAAGAAAATCTGGGTACCTAAAAAGAATATAATATCTACTGCAAATCTCCTTCCTTGGAAAAAGCAACCAGCACCAATGGTATTTGGACAGTGGATGCTCGTGACATATGACGGGAAGAAGGTCTATATTCCTCGATCTTCAAAATAAGAAGGTAGGATCGATAACATTTGGAGACAACCATCAGGACAAAATAATTGGAATCAGTAAAATCGGTAAAGATTTTTTTGCATCTATTGATAATGTTCTGCTAGTTGATGGTTTAAAACATAATTTGATTAGTGTCAGTCAATTATGTGACTCTGGTTTTGAAGTATCATTTAATCAAAATTCTTGTATAGTAAAAAACAATGACGATTCCATATTCTTCTCTACCAAAAGACGAAACAATCTTTATAAGATTAATTTAGAAGATTTGCAAAGTAAAAATATTTCTTGTTTTATATCAATAGATGAAGAAAAACTGATTTGGCATAAAAAGCTAGGTCATGTTAGTTTTAAA
>JAOTAZ010000004.1:13167317-13181588 GCA_025629785.1 Erythroxylum oxycarpum
AATTCCCTTATAAATCCACTAACACCCTAACAATTTCGTGGGCCTCCTTCATAAAACACAACAATGTCCAGCCCTCACCCTTATTTTGTTGCAATTTAATACCTCTTTCATTTTATTGCCATTTAAAAGACTATAACACTCACTTCTTCTTCATTCCATAATATAACCAAATCAATACCAGCTTATAATAACTCATAACACTCTCAACTGACACCTCAAAATAATTTAAACAGGCTTACAAAGGAATCGGGGCCCAACATGTCGGGGGCGTGTCTCACGAGGGTGGGGCGCCCAACACTTATGATATCAGAGCAAATAGGTTTAGGTCCAAGTTTGGGACTAGGTTTTCAAGTATCCTTGGTGTGAAGCGGGTAGTTTAAGACATGAAATGAATATGCATTGTTTTAAAATAGATAATTTGTAGTGTTTTAATTTGTTTCACATGATTTGAAATGTTTTGCATATTTTGAAAAATTTTTTCTTAAACTAAAGATTTTCGATAGTTTTATATTGAAGGAATGAAAAATGCCACCTCGAAAGAGAACTCGAGGAGGTGTCACTTGATCTAGCTCTCGTCAAGGGAGCACGAATGAATCTTATGTCCTACAAGATGTAGGGACACACTCTGCTCTTGATCCTGAGGCATCTAGTGTGCAGCATGAGGTGCCACCATCTCTTTCTCCTATGCCTACCATGGATCTGTGGTTCTTTAAGGCTATTACTTAGGCTTTCATTTACGCCATGGGTCAAGGGCTATTACTCAGGCTTTCACTTACGCCACTGGTGGGAGTCAATGCCCCACAATCAAATGATACCATCGGTACTGACATAGAGAGATTTTATGGAAGTATTTAGGAAGAAGTACCTCTCAAGGGTGTATGTACAAAAGAACGCCAGGGAGTTTTTGAATCTCACACAGAGGGATTTGAGTGTGAGTGAGTATGAGATGAAGTTCACCTAGCTATCACAGTATGCGACCAAAATTGTTGCTAATGAGGAGGATAAGTGCCGCAAGTTTAAGGGAGGACTTCACCTGGGGATCAAGAAGAAAGTTTTGATCCACAATTTCGGTGACTACCAGCAATTGGTAGATACTGCATTCTAGGCTGAAAAACTGGAGAACATAAAGAATGAAATAAGCAGGAAGAGAAAGAACAAGAAGCATTCTTCTAAGAAGGGAATGAGAGTCCCAATGCCTGAGAGGAGTACAAGGAGTCAACATAAACAGAGTGAAGTGGAAAGTAGTGACCCTTATAAGAACAAGAAGACAAGGGCAATTTCAGTGCAAGCCTCAACTGTAGGGGGCAATAGCAGGGTGGAGAGGAGTAGGCACATGAGCCCCTAATGCGAGAATTGTGGGAAGTTTCAAAAGGGAGAGTGTTTCAAGTTACTTGGAGCATATTTTCGATGTGGAGACAAGGGACATATGATCAGGGACTTTCCCAGGTACCGAGGCAAGAGAGGTCATAGTTGTTGAGGAGAGCCAATCACTGAGGTGGGTCGTTCTAAAGCTGCAAGGAAGGCTATTCCTCCAGGAAGGTCTAGGGGTTAGGCTTAGGCAAGGGTGATCGCTATAACTAGAGAGGAAGCTACAACCGCACCTGAAGTTGTCATGGGTATGGCTCATTTATTCAATTCTGCTGTATATGTGTTGATTGATTCTGCCTCTACACATTCATTTGTTTCTACAAGACAATACATGATGTTTATTTGATGCCATTGGGTAGTACTCTAATTGTTAGTACTCCTCTAGGGAGGAATGTGATTATAAGTCAAGTGTATAAGAATTGTGAGCTCTTCATCGAGGGTGCTCAATTGGTAATGGACTTACTACCCCTAGATCTAAAGGGGCTAGATGTCATAATAGGAATGGATGTTATGGAAAAGTAGCATGTGAAGCTGGATTGTGGCCTTAAGGTAGTGGAATTTGATTTGGGCAACGGTGACAGGGTGATTTTCAAAGGGGATAAGAAAACACCATCACCAAGAATTATTTCGGCTTTGTTAGCAAATAGGATGATGGGAAAGGGGTGTGAAGCCTTCTTGGCATATGTTGTGGACACTAATGTGAATGAAGGAAGGTTAGAAGATCTTCCAATTGTGAGGAAATTTCCTGACATGTTCCCAGAGGAATGACTTGGTTTGCCACCGTTGAGGGAAATCGAGTTTGCCATCGACTTGATTATCGGAACCGCACCCATCTCTATACCACCTTATAGAATGGCTCCAGCTGAGTAGAAGGAGCTTAAGGAACAATTGGAAGAATTGTTAGAGAAGAGGTACATAAAATCGAGTTCGTCACTATAGGGAGCACCAGTTTTGTTTATTAAAAAGAAGGATGGAGCATGGTAGATGTGCATTGAATACCAAAGACTCAAAAAGGTGACTATTAAGAATAAGTATCCTCTGCCCCAAATTGATGATTTGTTTGACCAGCTGTAAGGAGCAAGGGACTTTTTCAAGATTGATCTCAGGTCAGGCTACCATCAGCACGAATCAAGGAGTCTGATGTAAGCAAGACAACCTTTAGGACTCATTATGGGCATTACGAGTTCCTAGTCATGCCATTCAGTTTGACCAATACTCCTGCTGCATTCATGGATCTTATGAATAGTTTCTTTAGGGAGTATCTGGATTAGTTTGTCATAGTGTTTATAGAAGACATTCTGGTTTATTCCAAGAGTGAAGAGGAACATGAGAAACATCTAAGGACAGTATTGCAGACACTGAGGGAGATGGAACTTTATGGCAAATTCAGCAGATGTGAATTTTGGGTTCATAAGGTGTTATTTCTTGGGCATGTAATTTCGAATAATAAGGTACAAGTTGATCTAAGGAAAGTTAAAGTAGTGATAAACTAGCATGCACCTAAGATGTGACAAAAGTGAGGAGTTTTCTAGGTTTGGTAGGTTATTATAGGAGATTTATGGAAGGATTCTCCAAAATAGCTACTCACTGACCAAGTTATTGAGGAAGAATCAAAAGCTTATTTGGAGTGATGAATGCCAGAACAACTTTGAGGAGCTTAAGCAAAGATTGACAAGTGCTCCAATCCTGACCCTACCTATGGGAGAAGAGGGTTATATAGTTTACAGTGATGCTTTAAGAAAGAGTCCTTATGAGTTGAGTTACCCGACTCATGATCTGGAATTAGTAGCAGTAATCTTTGCCTTGAAATTTTGGAGGCATTATCTATATGGGGTTCAGATGAGAAATTTTACTGATCATAAAAGACTCAAGTACTTACTGATCCAGAAAGAGTTGAATTTGAGATAGAGAAGGTGGTTAAAGTTGCTAAAGGATTATGATTTATTGATTGACTACCATCAAGGAAAGGCAAATGTAGCGGCGGAAGCTTTGAGTAGGAAATCCTTTATAGCCCATGTTTAGACAGTTTATCTGTCATTACTGGAAGAGATGGCTAAGCTTAGGATAAGTTTGAAACCGGAGGAACCTGAGCGTATTATTGCTACTTTCAGAGTGAGACCGATACTCAGAGAGAAGGTTAGGGAGTTACAAGCACAGGATATAGAATTGAGCAGTCTCTGAGAAGAAATTCAAAATGGTAAGAAATTTGAAGTGGTAATGAGGGATGATGGACTTATGGTTGTAGGCAATAGGCTTTGTATTCCAAATGTCAAGGAGGTGAAGGATGAGATACTAGATGAGGCACATAATGCGCCTTATGCCATGCACCCAGATAGCACCAGGATGTACAGAGATTTGAGAGAGCATTTCTGATGGAAAGGAAGGAAGAGGGATGTAGCATAATATGTAAGTAAGTGTCTAGTGTGTTAGGAAGCCAAGGCTGAACATCAAGCACCTTCAGGTAAGTTAAGGCCATTGTCCATTCTGAAGTGGAAGCGGTAACGGGTAGCTATAGATTTTCTGATGGGTTTGCCCAAGACTAGTAGGAAACATGATGCCATATGGGTTATTATTGATCGTTTCACAAAGTTAGCCCATTTTTTGGCAATTAAACAAACCGATTATTTACATGTGCTAGCAAAGAAGTATATTGATGAGATAGTGAGACTACATGGAATTCCCGACTTTATAGTTTCTAATATAGACCCTTGATTTACTTCGAGATTCTGGGGAAGCTTACAAGAGGCTTTGGGAACCAAGTTGAGTTTCAGCGCTGCTTTGCATCCTCAAATAGATGGCCAATTGGAGAGGACCATTAGGACCCTTGAGGGAATGCTCAAGGAATGTGTGATAGATTTCAAAGGAGTTTGGGATGAGCATTTGCCATTGATCGAATTTGCTTACAATAATTCATACCATTCAAGCATTCAAATGGCTCCTTATGAAGCACTGTATGGGAAGAGATGTAGAACCCCTATATGTTGGGATGAAGAAGGAAAAAGGAAACTAATAGGATCAAAATTGATTCAGGTGACTGTCTACAAGGACAAGTTAGTTAAGCAAAGGCTTAAAGCGGCTCAGGATAGAATGAAAAGATATATTGATGCACACCAAGAGGAAATGGAGTATGAAGTCAGTGAGAAAGTCTTCCTTAAGACATCACCTTGGAAAGGGGTCATGAGATTTGGCAAGAAGGGTAAGTTGAAACCAAGATATGTAGGTTCTTATGAAATTCTTGAGAGGATTGGACCATTAACCTACAGGTTGGCGCTGCCAATGGGATTATCACAGATTCATGATGTCTTCCATGTTTCCATGTTGAGGAGATATAGATTAGATCCCTCTCACATCATTCAAACCACTGAGGTTCAGTTGAGAGATGATTTGACTTATGAGGAGACTCTAGTGGAGGTTTTGGACACTAAGGAAAAGATCCTCAGGAATAAGACAAATCAACTAGTAAAAGTCCTATGGAGAAACCATTTTGTAGAAGAGGCTACATGGGAGCCCTTGGAAGCCATGAAGGAGAAGTGTCCATACATCATCAATGACTCAAGTAAGAATTTCAAGGACGAAATTCTTTTAAGAGGGGGAGAGATGTTGACCCCCAAAATTTTCTTCTTTATTTAAGTATGTTTTAAACAATTATAAGGTTTAGATAGGTGAATTTTTGGGAGTTAATTTTTTTTTAATTTTGTGTCTAAGTTAGTAAAATTTATTTCATGGGTTAGCTGAATTAAAATTAGTAAGAATGCATAAAAGGTGTATGTTTGGTTGTTCACTTAAGTTTAAAGAGACATAAGGTATAAAGGAAGGGCAAGGTGGAATTTTCTCATTCATTAAGGGTAAAATGGGGAAAAAAGGTGTTGTCTTCTTCCTAAAGGAGAGAAAAACGAAAATTTGTGAAAGAAGGAGTGAAATACGAAAACAAGGTGTGAGCAAGAGAGGTGTAGGTGAAGTTCAGAAAAGAATGGAGTTTTGAGCTAGGTTTCATCTTTTCTTAGTCTTAAAGAGAGAGTTTGAGGTTGCTTAAGAAGGGAAAAAGAAAGAGGAAGGGAAGAGCTTTCTTTAGAGCCAATAATCTCATAAATTGGTGAAGATTCAAGGTAAGTTTGATTCTTTATACTTTGGATATATGGAAGGTTTTTGGTTCATGAAATTTAGAAAATACATGGGCTTTAGCAATCTAGAATCAATTTCAGTGGATTTGCTTTATGAGTTCTTAATTTTGAATTCCTATTGAATGGGAATTTTATCATTGATGAAGGAAATCAAGGAGGGGATCAAGAGAGGCAAGGGGAGCAAGAGGAAATACATCCGTAAGCAAACTTCATAAGCAAGGAAACTAAGGTGGGTCACATTTTTATAGTTGAGTAATAAGCTATAAATGTTTTTCAAATAAATGGAATTAATGATTTTTCCAACTATTTCATAAATGAGCATTTATTGATCTTTAAATGATTGAGAAATTGCTACATGTTTGGTATGTGAATTGTGTGATGATTTATGAATGATTTTTTTTGAAAAGATCGCAAGTATATGAAATCAAGCTTTCGAAAAGTGTCATTTTGGGCAACCAGTTTTGAAATACATGCTATGTGGGTTTTGGTAGTCCATCCAACAATTGTCACGTGCACGTTGACCAAGTTGAGGCTTCTCCCGCCTGCTTGCTAATGGCACAGAGCTCCTTTATAGACTCCCTTAAGTTTATGACTACACAACACCATTATGTGGAATTGTGTAGTTCGTCATGTTTATGGATTTACCCAAGCCATTATGATGTGCTTACATGTGTTGACATGTTTGATGAATGCTTGACTTATGTGAATTGTGATTTGGTTTGACAAGTTGGGAAATATATGTTTTATAGATTTTTGTGAGAAATTGCTATGATCATGAAGGTTTTCAATGGTTTTTGCTTATTACCGATTATAAAACTGTTACCCACGAGCTTTAAGCTTACCCCCATTCCTTCCCCTCTCTAGGTGACGAGCAAGAGATTAAGTAAAAGAGAATCGAGGCATCACTCCAAAATTTGCATCATTTGTGTTTTAATCTAGCATTATAACTACAAGGCTTTAGTTGCATTTTGAGTAAATTATTGTTCATGTATCTTTTTGTATTTTGACATTTTAAGATTTTGATGTATTGTGGCTAAAATGCCCACTAAAGCTTTGTAAAAACTCTTATATTTTGATGCTAATGAAGTATGTTTGTGTTTTGCCGATGATATTCCAAAATTTGTACTTTGCATTTTCAAGTTTTTCTATAAGTGTGAGAATGCATGTTCTGATTTTAGGAAAAATACTGTATTGATCTAGGCTGAATTAGACAAAGTTGTCTTATTGGAAGTTGTATATTATTTTCCTCCCTTTCCAATGATATATAATATGAAATTTTTGGACATTTGGGTTGAGAGATATGATTATTAGAAATTGGTGATATTGCATAGGATGGACTTTCGGGACAGCTGCCTTATTTCGAAATTTTGACGCTTATAGATGCAAAAATTGTTTTTTTAGGTCTTCATGGAATTATAGGTCTAGAAGTCTTATTTAAAATGGTCTTTGAATGACCTTAATCCGATATTTGTAGTGAAAGTTACGCCCTTTTTACCAAAGTAGGTCGGAGAAGAAAGAGCACAGGTCCACCCGAATGTCGCAGCCATGCACGTGCACGATTGCGACTTTGCAGGACCACCAGAAGGTTGCAATTGTGTGCGCGCACGATCGTGACTCCCCTGGTTCACTCGGATGTCGCAGTCGTGCTTGTGCACAATCGCGACTTCCTTATTTGTCCAAAAAAGGTATGATGGGCCACGATCGTGATGTTATAAACTCTTTTAAGGATTTGTTCTTAAATTAATGTTAATTTGATTGCTTCTGATGCTAATGTGTTGGGTATTGTGATTGTTTGTTGTATTTGCATGCTTCGGTAATAAATCAAGAGAGTTAACTGATAGAAAATGACTAGGTTGGGTTATGAGAGTTAAACAATCTAATAGATCACACAAACAATCAAATCGGTAATTTATATAGAGAGAGATCTCGTGCGAGGACCCAATTGTCTATCAAAATGTTTAAGATCTAATTGGATTATGGGTTGTTTTTGTTAAGTGAGAGATTGAAATTTCAGTAATTCAATTTAATTAGGGTTAATGATTATAACTCGAGAGAGAGTAATCCACCCTTCAAAATTTTAGGAACTATACCGAATTAACTTTAGAGTGATTGAGTTAGCATTAAATGATAACATAAATCCCCCTGTCTCATAATTGGTTAATCTTTCTTAAGTGATTTTTGAGTTGTTGATTGATTGTGCTCAATTTTGATTTCTTCGTGTTAATTTTACAATTTCACTTTCAATTTATCCATACTCAATTGCTTAACTTTATGCTCATTTTTATTTTATTTTAATTACAACAATCGCTTAATTTTCTACTCTTTTTTATTTTATTTTAATTTCACTTTTAGGCCTTAGAAAAATTAGGATTCAATTAGTTCACTAATTCTTCGTGGGATAATACTACAAGTTTACAATTCGTATACTTGTAAATATTGGGGGTTTTATTAGAAGTAAAACTTGCTCAACAAGTTTTTGACGACATTGTCGGAAAATTAGTTTTGGAATTTTTGAGCTCCTTTTCTTTAAGGAATTATTTCCGTTTCTTATAATTGTGGTACCTAATCACACGAAATTAAAAAAAAAAGGAAAGAGAAGGAAGTTTGGGCACAAAGTTAAAGACACATTGATTTGGACATCATAAGGCAACTATGAGGAATCCAAAATGTTAAATGCCAAAAAGAGATAGAAATAACAATGATGGCGGAAATATATCATTGGGAGCAAAGGATCATTGCGAACTTCAATGAGGCACAATTTGGTCAGGGAAGTAATTATCCTTATTGAAACACTTACAATTTTGGTGGTAGAACCTCCCAGATTTCTTTTGGTCTAACAATGCAAGAATTCAAATGGGAATTTAAGGCTTGTTGGGATTTCAACAAGATGAGTCTAGTTCATGGGATTCTAAATTGGACAAGATCATAGACAAGTGCAAGAATATAGAAAAGGCCTAAAAGAGATTGGAACGGAAGTTTGAGTAAGTAACGGACGATCATGCCTCCTCTATTCACAACCTAAAGGTTCAAATGAGTCAGCTGTATAGGGAATTTTGTAAGAGAAGTGTGGAAAACTTTCTGAGCAACATGGAAGTAAACCCAAGAGAGCAATGTAAGGTTATAATACTTAGGATTGGGAAAGAGCTAGAAGAACCAATGGAAAGACAACTTAAAAACCAGTTTGTAGATGAAATTAGAAGAAAAAAAAGGATGAAGACAAGAATGAAGACCCTCCATACATTCCTCCTTCACCTTATGCACTAAAAATACCATTCCCACAAAGACTTTAGAAGAAAAAATTAAATGTACCATTTGTAAAGTTCATGGAAAAGCTGAAGAAATGTCAAATTTACTTGTGTTTTAAGGAAGTGTTGAAACACAGGTTCAAGTATGTGAAGTTCCTTAAAGACCTATTATTTGCCAAGCGGACTTGGGATGATAATCAATTGGTAGCCATGACGGAAACTCTAGCTCCTTAATTACCAGCCATATGCCCTCACAGTGGATAGATCTAGGGAGCTTAACAATACTCTGTGTAGATAGTAATTTAAAGATTTCAAAATGTTCATGCGACTTAGGTGTAAGTTAAACTTTACGCCTTTATCAAGTTTTAGAAACTAGGGGCTAAGAGATGTGAAACCAACATTTATCCATATTCAATTAGTAGATTAGTTGATAAGAAAACATTTGGAATAGTAGAGGATGTATCTATAAAAGTAGATAAGTTTATCATTCTTGTGGATTTTTTCGTGTTAGACATTTAAGAGGATCAAAATTGCTTGGTTTACTATTTTTGACCACCGAAAAAGCTTTGGTAAATTTCCATGAAGACAACCTAATACTTCGGATTAGAGATGAACAAGTAAAATTTAGTATGAATAAAGTATTAAAGAATCTTAAGGAGGGTATCTCATTCATAAGAATCGATGAAGTCAAATCTTTAAAAGAACAAGAGAAAAAATAACAGATGACAACGAAGATTGAGTTTGAAGCATATAAGGAAGTCTCTATTTTAGATGCTAAAGAAGGACATAAAGGTTAAAGAAGACATTAAAGCCTCTATTCATAAAGTGATAGAAGAAGAAGAGAAAGGGGTGAATGAGAAAGAATATAAACAACTCACCCTCTTATAGGACAAATTTTAAGATTCAATAGAAGATTCAGGGAGTTTTAATATTCCCTATTTTATTGACAGTTTATCAATCAAAAGGACATTACTAAACTTAATAGGTTGCTCAAATTTTTTAATATTGTCTTTTGATTATCTTGCAATTTGTAGCTTATTTACAGTCTACTAAATTGAAACTAAGCAACACTGGTTGAAGTAAGCCATTCAAAATTGACCCAGGTTGAGTGTGGAAGGAAGTACATGTCAAGCTAATGACGTTAACCAAGCGCTACTTAGGAGGCAACCTAAGAATTAGGATAAGTTTTATTTATTTTATTTTATTAGTATTTTGTTATTTTTTTGTAGGGAAAGAATTGCTGTATCTCCACATTCCATCACCAACACCATCACCACCTTAATCTCCTATTTTTATGCTTTTAACCTTTATTTTTATTTATTCTTTTCATTTTCATTTTTATTTTTTGTTTTGCTTTTCTCACATTGAGGACAATTTGTTGTCTAATTGTGGGGTGTATTTTACATTGGTATAACATAAGTGTGAATTTTGTATACCATATGCTAGTTTTATTTCAGATTTCATGATGTGACCTGTGTCAATGTGTCAATGGCTAGGACTTAATGAAACCAGTTTAACTCTGAACATAGTCTTTTAGGTTGTAAAGATTTATTAGCTTATGAAATTAGTGTCCTAGGTCACTTTGGTTAAATACTCATGTTAATTAGGATATGATGTTAGTTTGTTCACTATAAAAATTTGCCACATACATTTAAAATTTTAGGTCAATTGACAAAGTAGCACGTTAGGATCCCTTTATGAGAGTGATTAGCTAAAGAAATGAGGTAGCCAATGAAATGTCAAAAAAATTGAGTATTTCTTAAATAAATAACTATTCCAATGGCCTTCACGTTATAAATAAAGCTAGTAGCCAGTTGAGAATGTGATCTAGTTGAGTAATTAGGAGACATTTATCACAAATGTTTGCCTTCGTGTCAAAAGGCTATAATGATATTCCAACCAAGCAAATGAATAAAAATATGACCTATTTGAGTAACCGGGAAATATCCATCACAAACGTTTGTTTTCACATCAAAAGTGATGCACTCATATTTTATTATCTTTTTATACTTTTACACTTAGTTTTTATTCTCATTTGATGTCTAAATCACGTGGCTTACATTGATTTTATCATTTCAGGTGTTTTAGGTGACAAGTGAAGAAAATCATGCTAAGGAGGGAGATTTAGGACTTTTGGATGTCATTTTCAGAGTAAGGAGGTTGAAATACCCTAAGATGACCAAAGTTACAGAAATCCTAATTCTATAAGGAATCCTACTTCAACTAGAATTTCTACATTTCGGAAGATTCTTGTTCACCATTGCAAGAAATAGATCTAGGAACAATCCAGATGGTTAAGGGACATGTAGATTGAGAGAAATGAAGATTCCTATTTTTTAGGAAACAAAGTCCTACCCTATAAAGGTCTTAATTTGGCAAGGAAAGAAAAAAATCTACTTCTACTTGGAAAAGAAGTCATCTCCTTGTAAAGATCCTATGTCTATAAGGAAAGAAAAACCTACTTTTACTTGAAAAAGAAATCCTCTCTTACAAGACCTCCTCCAATATAAATAGGATCCCTTAGCATTAGTTTGGAGGATATTCACGTTTTCTCTCTTCTTTGGATGTGAATTTCTCTTCTTTTCTTTCTCTTTTACGTTTTCTCTCTCTCCCTAGGTGGAACCCTAGTTTTATTTTCTTCTTTTCTTCTTCTTAGATTTGAATTCTGCACTATGTTATCTATTATGATTTTTAGCTTTGTTTTACTTAGAATTATGAACTAAATTCTCTTTTGCAATTGTTGAGGCTATTAGCTAAATTCATGGTTGTTTTTATAAGAAGCATGCGTATATAATTGATGAATCTATGATTAGAAATTTGTGCTCTTGATCTGGACATTATTGTTGAATTATACATGTGAATTTGAAGTCATGAATTCGAATTTTGCATGAATAATTTATATGCTATCTGATTAGTTTAATTGCTGGACAATAAATTGATTAGGTTAAGTAGTAACAACTAATTAAAATTGAAGCTTGTATGTAGGATTTAATTAGTTGGATCAACACATAGGTTAACTTTATGCATGCTAGCTTTGTTCAAAATTAACTTAGGTTCAGCAGACTTGATTTTTATCTTAATGTTTTTGTTATTATGTTGTTCAGGCTAGTTTTGGATTAATGCAGTAACAAGAAGTTGTTGCATGCCATTCTTGTTTTGAATGCATCTATCTTTGCATGATGAACCCTAATTTTCCAATCTAAGATATAATTCGTTTTCAATGATTAAAAACAACCTCAGGATTTAGTGAAAACCTTTACAATTGGTGTTTAATTAGTTTGAACCTTTTACTTAAAATTTCTTGGGAATTTCTCTCTTGAAAACTTTAGGTTTTGTTTTAATTTTCTAAACTTGCATCACGTCTTCTCCTTTCTTTTCTTGTTGACTTTTAACGCAAGCAAACAAATCCCCCAATCTGGTCCTATATCTTGCATTCAACTTCTATTTTCCCCTTTGACATTCATGCAGATTTTGCTTGAAAGTAAAAAATCTTCCTTGTGTTTTGATCTTTGTGGGACAATACCTTTGCTTCACTATACTACAAATCAATTTAAGTAGGGGATTAAATTTGTAGGCTAACGACAACTTACCAGTAAGTCTCTATGCCTATGTAAAATTACAAAATTACTGCTTTTGGAATTACACGGTCACTTTTTTGACTATGTATATCCCAAAAGTCTTAGTTTTTACTTAAAAATTATATGAATGGAGGCAAAACAAGAAGAGGCAAATTTAGAAGTAAATTTGAGTCATAAAGAACAAAAAGAGGCGATAGTTTTGATCAATAAATGAGAAAGACACGAAGAATATGTCAAAAGATCTTATAGATAGCAACATCCAACCCAACTTGTAAGAAGATCCATCAGAAGAAAAAGAGAGATTTAGAATTATGATTTTTTTTATTTTCTAGTTTCTCTTTTGCATGTTTATCTTTGGTTTTGTTTTCTATGAATAAGAACTAAATTTGTTTAGTGCCTAGGTATGATGAACCCTAACTATATGATTTGATCTTTTATTTAATGCAATTTTATAGACTGATTTACTGAGATTCAATTATGCATTTTATTCTTATTTTAATATATCTGGAATATTAGGTCATTATTTGATTTCACATAATTGAGATTGAGAAATCTTCTTGTATGAATAGATCTACCATAATTGGAAGGAGTTGCATGCAAACCTAAAGATAGGTCGACATAAATCCTCTAGATTAGGGTCAAACCTAATAGTAAAATTCATAAATTGATAATGCAATCCTTGGGTTTTAACTTTAAATATTTTTGTTAATCAACTGATGGATTAGTTGTTAATAGTATTAAAAAAGATATTAACGAAAGATAGGAATTTACATGGTCTAATAATCAATAATACAATTGCGTGATAAAAGGTTAATATTTAAAGATTCTTGGGGGGGATTCATTACCTAGGTTCTATTTATTTGGTATAGACTTTTCGGAGTGTTTCCTGTCTTAAGTTCATCATTGTTTTAATCTTATTTTAGTTGTTTAGTTTAATTTTTAATTAAATCTACAATTTGAATCAATTCATTACCAGGGTACTATTTATTTGATATAGACTATGACTTGATGTTGAAAAATATAGGAAATGTTAGTTATTTTCATATTATTGATGAGATTGTATAGAAAGTAAAAAAGGTGACCAAGTTAATCTATAATAGTGGATGAATCCTAAATTTAATGAGAAAGGATGGTAGAAATTTGTGTCGTCACGCTATTACAATATTTGCAACCAATTTCTTATCACTTTAGTGTTTTATTATAATGAAGAAAGAGTTGAGGAAAATGTTTACAAGTGATAAGTGAGTTGCATCCTAGCATGCTAAATATAATGCTAGATTGGAAGTTTTTAGAATTATATTTAAAGATAGTGAATTTTGGTCTCAATGTCAATTTGTCATCCAAGTTTATGAGGCCTTGGTAAGGGTACTTCATCTAACTGTTAATAATGAGAAGGTAATAATGAGTTATTTTTATGATGCCATGAAGAGGGCAAAGAAAGCACTCAAGACCAATCTAAAAAATAAGTCGTCTTTGTACACATCTTATCTTGTAGTCATCAAAGAGAGATATGAAAGGTAACTTGACTCTCTGTTGTTTGCAGTAATGAGCCTTTTTTAATCTTAGAGTCTATTTCATATTATGTTTTGCAACAAAAAAATAAATAAATAAATAGGAGAATGTAATCAACTATTTCAGCAATTGTTACGTATCAGATGATACAATCTCCTAAGCTCACAAATGGAGATTTATAAGGATACTTCTAGTGATTTTGGGATGCCAATTGTTATTTGTCAAAAAGACAAACTTAATTTTAGGTATATATTTTTTCACTTTGTTACTTGTTGAAAGTTAATCACCACTTTAATTTGATTATAATGCTACGTTTTTGTCTTACAGTTGCTTGATGAGACCAATTCAGAAAGTAGTGTTCCAGAATTACAACAGTTTGCAATTCTAATTTTTAGTCAATGTGTAAATGTACCAGGGTGTGAAAGGAATTAGAACTTACTTGAAGTC
>JAOTAZ010000004.1:13193259-13206419 GCA_025629785.1 Erythroxylum oxycarpum
TGACATAACACTTTCTTCTAGAAAATATCCTCCATTGTCTTAAGTTTCTAATGCCACCGAAATCATTCAATTTGGTTCAGTGATTCAACATTTTTGGACTGCTCTTGTCCAAAATAGTATACTATGCACAACTTCCATATGAATTTTTAAACATCTTAGAGACTGAAATATATTCCAATTTTTTCATTCCATTTGTAGCTCCATGTCTCTAGTTTACCACAAATCAGAAATCATCTCATTTGGAGTTCTACTGATTCTGAAATCATCAAAATATTGAAGTATATTCAGTGGGATAACACCAGTTCATATTATTTAAGAACACATTCACTATACCCGTCTCACTCTTTTCACTCAATCTTTCTCACTTCATTTCAGATAACTTCTATTTCTGGTGGAGATGTATAGAAAAGTCTTACGAATCTAATGGTTTAAGAATCAAGTCATTTGGAGGTCTAGTAAAGAAGTTATGGTCAAAAGAACCAACCATGTTTATGAACTCAACCATACTGAACCTGTTTCGGAGAAACAGCCATAACTTTTTGTACGAATTTCTCATTGAGGTATTCTTTGGATGATTCAAAATAGAACTGTAAGAGCTACAACTTTCATGCAGACGTTCAAGGCAAATTCTTTCATCTTAGGGGTCAAAAATAGAATAGATGATATAACGTCATTTTGAGACGAAGGTGACGTCATCAAACGATATAAGGTTGGGAAAATATCCATAACTTTCCCTATAGATATCAGATTAAGGTGTTCTTTATATTTTTGGAAAGAAGACTTCAAGAGATACAACTCTCAGGAAGACATCGAAGGCAAATTCTTTCATCTGAGGGGTCAAAAATAGAACAGATGATATGATGTCATTTTAAGACGAAGGTGACGTCATCAGACGATAGAAGGTTAGGAAAATATCCATAACTTTTCTTACAGATATTGGATTAATGTGTTCTTTATATGGTTGGAAATAATACGTCAAGAGCTACAACGTTCATGAAGACGTCAAAGGCAAATTCTTTCATCTAAGGGATCAAAAATAGAACAGATTATATGACGTCATTTTGAGACGAAGGTGATGTCATCAAACGATACAAGGTTGGGAAAATATTCATAACTTTCCCTACAAATATCGAATTAAGGTGTTATTTATATGGTTGGAAAGAGAAATTCAAGATCTACAGCTTTAATGGAAGTCTTGAAGCAATATTCGGCCTCTAAGAGGGTCAAAAATTGCACAGAAAAAGGAAGAAAAAAGGTCAAACTAAGACTAAGCTAAAGTCAAACTGAGACGATGCTGAAGTCAAACTAAGACGATGTTGACGTCATGCTAAGACGATGCTGGCGTCATATTGAGATGAAACAAAACTAAGATGATGCTGACGTCATACTAAGATGGAAGCAAAACTGAGACAATGCTGACATCATACCAATACGATGATGACGTCATACTGAGATGAAACAATAGAAAGGGCATAACTTTCAGCTCAGATGTCCAAAATTTTCATACTATATACCATTGGAAAGATAAAAGAAATATCTACAATTTTTCAGAAGGAAACATTGCTCAAATCTATTTATATTAATCCCAAATTTGCTCCTAAGTTTCGAAGACAACCTTTCCATTCATACACCAATGTACTGCACTCAATTTTTAACTTCATGACAAATTTTGAGATTCTTAGAGATAGAATTGAAATTTGATTTCTTCATATGAAATGTAGCCATATATCTCTAGGTTAATACAAAGCAAGAATCATCCCGTTTAGACAACTTGAGAAAACCTTGTGGCTAAAAACTGAAGCATATTCAGTGAACATTTTCCAGATCATCTACCAATTTCTTTCATAATCTTTCCTTAACACAACTCATACCAAGATCACCTTTTTCTACTCTATACACTCTTCATTCTTAACTTCATTTCAAATCAATGTCCTCCATAAAGAAATCATAATCCATGAATAATCATGAACATGAATAACATAAGATACACATATATACATATTCATCTTCATTTTTGCTTTCATTTCCCTTATCACTTTCACCTTAATTCCTTCTATTTCAAAAATCTCTTATCAATCGAAAACACCCTAACAAATCATGAATCTATCCACTTTTATTATTCCCTACTTTACTTATGTCTATCATTTCTTGATTCAAAAACTTTCATTCATTTGTTCTTGATTCGTGACTAATCACCAAAATTTTTCATTCAATAGTTCTAATCTTCTACGAAAAGTTCGGGGTCCATCAAATTCAACTTCTTGATCAATGGCCTCCATCTCTTGAATGGTCATGATGGTTCGGTTGGGGCATTAGGATTGGAAATGGCCATAGCCTTGACACTTAAAGTATCTAAGCTTAGTTTTAGGCCTTCCTTGGTTTTGGCTGTTATGTGGAGTTCTTGGGTTGTAGTATTTGGGAGTGAATTTTGCTAGTGAATTTGGATTAGTGGCTCTTGGTTGTGATTGTGTTTGGCTTTGGGGTGATTGTTGTGGCGTAGTTTGTGGTGTTTGTGGTGAGGTGGGACTCGACCTAAATGGGACTTGATGAGTGTTGTTTCTGTGTGGGAAAGTTTGGCTTGGTTTCGGTTTGGTTGTCTTCATGTTGACTTCTCCCCTAAAAAAAAGCCTCTTTGCTTCACTCAAAGAGTCAAATGGGTACACTTTAACAAAGTTTTGCAACTCCAAATCAAGGCCTCTAACAAACTGAGCAAGTATGATCTCCTCGCTCTCCTCTAAACCACACTTCAACAAATATTGTTCAAACTCCATGACATAATCTTCAACCGGTCTTCTATTTTGCGTCAAACTCATCATCTTGTCCAATATTTGTTGCCTATATTGAGGAGGCACAAATGTTTCTTCAAGTTCAACCTTCATCCGGTCCCATGTAGAAATCTTAGGCAAACTAGCCCTAACTCTCTTCTTTTGTACATTATCCCACCACAAAGCGGCATAACTCTTGAATTTCATAGCCACAAGTTTCACTCTTTTTTCATCTGGAATATCCTTGAGCTCAAAAATCCACTCTACGGCATACACCTACTCAAAATACACATCCGCATCAATTTTACCATGAAACTCCGTAATATCTATCTTGATATTGAAATCATCATGTTTATCCACTCTCGGTTGTACTACATTCATAACAGGCCCTAAACAACCTCCACAATTAGGACCTCGACCTCTCCTTCTTGAAGCAAAACTACCAATTCTAAGACTTTTGTCAAATTCAGATTCGTTTACCTCATCATCAAACGGCTCCTCCACATTTTGGACAGGTTGTGAAGAACCACCAGGGGTGGGAAAAAGAGCCCAACAGAGCATATGCAGCCTCCTTAGCCTTGGCAGCCTGGATCTCCTTCCGGAACGCATCAAACTTGTCAATTTTGACACTCATCTCATCCAACTTTGCAAAGAACTTCTCCATATCGTGTGGGCTCGGTCCAGACATGGTTAATGATCAAATACATGTCACAGATATGGGGCTCTGATACCAACTAATGGCGTGCAGGAATGTCTATAAAATATTGGGAAAGAATTGGAAAGGATTCAATAAAGTATGGAGAAGTTTTGTTCTTCTCGGGTAGAAAACTAACAGCAGATTTTAGGTCATTTTCTGGAAAAATAGAGACAGAATCAGGATTTGATGTAGAAGGGACAATTGTAGAACTTTTTTTGAACTACAATTTAGACACAAGAATCGGATTAATCGAATAAGGAATGATTGCGTTATGATGGATTTTGTGGTGATATGTTAATTTGTTGATAGAATGAAGATAGACGAGGAAAACGGAATTTTGAGGAGGCTGGGGTTCGAATTGGGTGACGATGTCTCTAGAGATTTGTAATTCACGATGTGAGGAATAAACTTGAAGAAGGAAAGTTTTTGATTTGATGAACACAGGAAATAGAAACTGGAAAATGAAATTGTAACTCTGACAGAATTCCAAAAATCGCACAATACACAAACGATTGAATATTTTCGGTAAACAAACAAGCGCTTTTGATTATTTTTGGAAAACAATTAAACCCTACAGATCAAAGTCTGAATTTTGAGAGGAAAACATCTTGTTAAAAAATTTGTATCTATCCTTTTTTTTACAAATGAAAAGAACATGAGTTTAAATAAGGAAAATGCAAGGAATGAGGATTGTCACATATTGACTTCTCACATTCCTTTGGCTACTAATTTTCTGTGGCTAATTAGTGTCCAAAGTAGCCCATTAGCATGTAATTAAAGTCTAAACATAACATAAACATGGTAAATAATAAAGGTAAATAAGAAAGTAAAAGACTAAATAAAAAGTCTTGTGGTAAATCTTTACTTATTCATTGTGGCCAGCCTAGGCTTCTTCCAAATGGGCTTCAATATTTTGCTCATCATAATGGGCTGAGATGGTCCTCCATCATGATGTGAAACATAGATACCTCCAAGTTTAGCTGCATTACATGCATCATCTATGTTCTTCACAATTGCTTGAATCTGCTCTTCTGTAAGATCATCTTTATTTCCTTTCAGAAACATCTTCTTTTTCCCTTTTTCTTTATTTCACACAAGGGTTGAACATCTTGATTGTATATTTGGTACAATTTTTACTGATCTTCTGCTTGTAATCGAATAGATTGTATACTAATCCTTTGGCATTTTCATTGGTTATGGTTCTACCTTTTCATCTCACAGAATACCATATAGTCTGCTTTCTTCATGATTGAGAAGATGTATTGTCTGATCATTAATCAATATAGGTTTCTTCATGATTGAGAAGATGTATTGTCTGATCATTAATCAATATAGGTTCGATCTGTACTTTGACTGACTTTTTCAAAGGTTCTCTAATAATAATTGAGCTTCTGCTTCGAATAGGTACTAGTTCTTCTATAATCTTCATTGTTAGATCCTTTTTGCTGATTGGTTAAGAAGGATTGTAAGGTTTCAATTGGTGTTCAACTATCTTTGTCTTCTATTGAACATCAGATGAAGAAACCTTTTTCAAACTGGGCTTCTGCTTCTTTTGTTCTTCTGCTGGTTTAGAAGAAAGTTGTAGTTGAGGCTTCTTCTTCTCAAATACTAATTTCCTATTTATCTTTGTCTCTTTAGATGATTTTGCTTATTGATTTTACAAAATTGAGACAATTGATCTTTTAGCCTGCTATCTTTTCTCTGACCTTTTAGAATCTTCACCAAGAATCAGAGCTTTCTGCTTCTTTTGTTCTTGTTGTCGTAAGGTCAATAGTCTTAGTGACCTTATTGACTGTTTAGATTTTTCTAATTGAAGTGCCTCTGTTTTTCTCTTCAATGACACTTGTTGTTTTGATTGTTTAACTTGGCTTTCTTCTTTCTATGAAATCGTCTTCTATTAGTACATCAGACGATTTCTCAGTCTTTTCTTCTGTGGATATTCTTTCTGTCAATCGAGGTTTTATTTTTCTTGCTGACGTAACACGTTCACTCCTGCTCCATCTTACTATATGCTCCCCCCCAAATCTTGCTTTCGATGTAGAACCTATATCCGCCTCATCTTCAAACTTTATTCCCATTCTGTGAATAGTGGTGGCATTAATAATACTCTTCACATCCATCTTGATCCTGTTACCTCTATCGAGAAAGATTCCAGATTCTCAAAAAATCTTTGTCAACCGCATACCATACGGTAAAGAGCTAGAATTTCCCTTGACTTCATCATGTACTTCAAAATTAAGTACGAAAGATTAATGGGTTGATGATTGAGTAGATGAAATAGAGATTGTTCATCGATCGTTGTCACAACATCCTTCGAGCCTAATCTTGGTATAATACAATAAAGAAGTAGTGAATGTAGAACCCTAGACTTTGGAATAAGGGTTGACGCCTTCCTGGCTTTTGGGCCACTACTTCCATATAGTTGTCGATTGAGGTGTGTTTTATCTTCACAATCTTAAGTAATCCATCTTGTATTTTTAGACAGCTTTGCTCCAATACTTGGACATTCACTGATCTTCTCGATAGAATCTTGTGTCACAATAACCAACAAACCATCCACCATTGATACTGAGGTGTCGTCTACCACCTTTACATTCTTCCAAAACTTATATATCTCATTCATATAGACTTTTTAACTAACCTTAAAGAAAATTTTCTAGCCAGCTTAATTTCAGGTTCAATGTCCATCTGATTTTCCTTTAAGGAGAAGAAATCAACATTTCTTCCATAGATAAGAGGTTGCTTCATTTGTGATCTGTAACAATAAAAACTAAACACACAAATGCATTTTTGTTTAAGGTAGCGATGTTAGTATCTTAAGGTAAGAATATGAAAAATGAAAGAATTTGAAGCTTAAAACAGAGTGATGAATCATCTTGGTTGAGAACACTAAACAAGTCAGTTTCAAAGTATTTCAAGAATATTCTAGAGTAAAATGTATTCTATAATCTTGAGAGGATTTCCTTCTAATACCTACTCTTGAAAAGTTACCATCCATAACTTACCGTTACTATTTACTTAAAAACTTACTATTTTTTATCTTCTTCTAGTCTGAATCATTTGGGTCATGACGTGTTATGTGAATGGTCATTCTGCATCACCATATTCAAGTTCTGTCTGATTTCTTTGAATCCATCTTCACACAAAGGTTTAGTGAAGATATCTTCCCATTGATGATTTATCTTAACAAATTATAGACTAATGGTTCTTCTCTGTACATAGTCTCGTATAAAATGGTGTCTAACTTCAATATGCTTTGCCCTCGAGTGTTGTATTGGATTCTTTGATAGATTGATAGCACTTGTATTGTCACAAAAGACTGGAATTTGTTCTTCTTTTATGGAGTAATCTTTTAACTGATACTTGATCCATAAGGTCTGTGAACAATAGCTTGCAACTGACATATATTCAGCTTATGCAGTAGATAGAGCAATTGAACTTTGCCTCTTGCTTGACTAAAAATTTAGATTATGACCAAGAAAGTGACAACCTCCACTTGTACTCTTCCTATCAATCCTATCTATAGCGTAATCAACATCACAGTAGCCAATTAACCTGAAATCAACTTTGCCGATTCCAACTATTTTGCCCTGCTGGTTGTCCAAAAGTTACTGATCCTCCTTGCTGATTTTGGAGGTCTAGGAACATAGACCTTCTTCCTGTCATGTGTCGCGAGCATCCACTATCCAAGTACCATTGGTGCTGGTTGCTTTTTCCAAGAAAGGAGATCTGCAGTTTATATTATGTCTTTCTTAGGTACCCATATTTTCTTGCGTCCTATGGGGTTAGTCTTACGATTATTCCTCGAATAATAATAAGCAAATTGTTTCTTTTTCTTTCTGTTAGGAACAAAACTTTTATTATGACAAACATTACTATTAGTAAACCCTAAACCACTCTTATCATTTGGGTGTCGATATTTCCAATCATATCGTTCATCTTTTTTAGGCTTTCAGTAAATGTTGATAAATCTGCTGAAAGACTATTAATCCTTTGTTTCAATTGATTAATCTCCTCAGATCTATCTACAGTTACTTTCTTTTTCATATCGTCTACTTATTGCTTAAGGCTGATGCTTTCTTTTTCTAACACTTCCATGTTCTTCAAGTTTTCAACAATTTTCTTTTTTAAAACCCTATATTGCATTAATATAGAATGTGAATCTTCTAACAATTCTAAATACGTCATATAAAGTTCATTAAAATTAGAAGTTACCTCATCGTAGCATTCCTTTCAGCTACTAAGCATATATTTGCTTGTACTGATGCTTCTGAATCGGAATCAGATTCGGAAGAATCCAAATCTTCTTAAGTTGCCTTCATGTTTTTTTTTTGTTTTCTTTACTTTTCTTCTATTTTCTTTTGAGCAACGGACATTTAGACTTGTAGTGTCCTAGTTTGTTGCACTCATAGCAGACGATAGAAGTTTTCTCATTCTTGACTTCATCTTTGCTATTTTTCTTAAAGGAAAATTCTTTATTTCCCTTTTCTTTCTCTTTTCACATTCTTCTAATCTTTCATGAAATAAAGGATAGTTCATCATCATCTTCCCTTAAATCTTGATCAGATTCATTGGCATCATCATTCTTGATTTCTTCAATCTTTAATGCTTCTAAAGATGCACTTCTATTTCTCTAGTTCTTTTGACTTTTTTGACCATCCTTTAATGTTATAGATTTATCTCTTTTAGTTTTATCTTCTACATCAAGCTCTACTTCATGTATCTTCAAACAACCAAGCAATTCATCTAGCTTTAACTTGCTTAAGTCCTTGGCTTATTGTATTGCTGTTACTTTGGGTCTCCATCTTTTAGGAAGATTTTTGAGAATCTTTCTGACATGATCTTGATTTTCTTAGATTCTCCCAAGAGCTTTAAGTGCATTAACGATAGTTTGAAATCGTCCAAACATCTGATCAATAGACTCATCTTCTTTTAAATTGAATAGCTCATACTGATATACAAGAATACTAATCTTAGACTCTTTCACTTGATTTGTTCCATCATGTGAGATGGATAATGTGTTTTACATTTCCTTTGTAGTTTCACATCCATGAACCTTATCATATTCGCTTCTGCTTAGGACATAACTTAGAAAGAACTTGGCCTTTGAGTTTAACTAAAATCGAGTTTTTTGATTGGCTGACCTTCTTTTACGAGAAATGATATTGCCTTCATCATCTATTGGTGTGTATGGACAATTCTCAATGATATCCCAAAGATCAATATGTGTGGATTCTATGATAATCCTCACCATTGAATGCAGGGGGTCTTGTAACTAAGGCACCTTTAGCTATAAAACATGTGATTCAGCCATGGATCTTTGTCCTCACTTAGTAAGGGTGGTTATTGGAAACCAAGATCTAATACCAACTGAAGTAAATCACTTGTTAATATAGGAATAACGTAAAGGATATAAAGTACATAAGAAAGAAGGGTTTGAATTGTGTAATCTTTTCGAAAATATTAATCTTTTGAGATTTCTTGAATATCTTTGCAAATATCAGATGAATACAAAAACATTTTACTAAATTTGATAATTATTGGAATCGCAAGTCATTTTATCTACTCGTCTAACAACAAGAAAATTAAAGTGTAGGGTTAGAGAATAGACGACGATTTTATATTGGTTCACCCTAAACTTTAGACTACGTTCATTCTTCAAAGTTTGTCTGAGATTTCATTATACTCGTTAACTTTACAAGTATTCTTTCTACCCTTCCAGAGCCTCTTTAGGTCTCTTTCACAAAGTATTATTTCTGCTATCGTAGCCTCTCCAGGCTCTAGTCTTTCTTTTTCTCTCTAAGAAAAATATTTTTTAAGCTTTCCATTACAGTTGTATCCGTTCTCTTGTTTCGCACTTTGAATACAGAATTTCTCTAAGTATTGTGCAATCAGAATTTTCTCTCTTGTAAAAACATTTGATATGTGTTTAATTGTTGATATTTTTAATTATTTACACTTAGCGATTAATGATATAAAAATGCTTAAAATGTTCACTTTAATTCATATGTGATTTTAGGTACAATTTAAAAGTAAAAAAATTAAAGTGAGTCGAAAAAGCTACATTTAGGTTATTTTCTAAAGATTAACTTTTACTTATTTTTATGCAGTAAGAAGAAGGAAAATTAAAAAACAAAAAAAAATAAAAACATGAAGAAAAGAACCAGAAATTGGGAGCATAATGGTGAAGCAAGGAGTAAAATGACAGGTCAACAAGCAGTTGCGTGATACGTATGCGTTTAACAGACCAAGAGAAGGCACAAACGAGAAGGCTATGGGAGACAGCGGAGCAGACTAGGAGAGGCGTGGAACGCTGCATTTAATGCTTGTGTTAAACGCATGCGTGCGTGTAGCGTCCCATAGCTTAGTAGAAGAGGATTTAAGGAGTTGATGTGAGACCCTTAATGGTCCAATCGAATAAACAGTAGACAGAAGCCAGAGGAGTGAGGGTGTTGTGTGGAGGAGAGCAGCGTAGGTGGCTACAGCTGCGGCTTGGAGAAGTTAGAAAACAGGCAGCTGCAGCGAGAGGCGAGGCGTGGAAATTAGAAGCATGACCCAGGAGACACATTAAATGGTCACATCTATGTTACAATAGAGGGAAGAAAACAGTGAGGGCTACGTGAAGGATAAGCCGACTGGAGATTTTTAGACAGGGGTTAAGATGAGGGCTGAAGTAATTTTTTAAAAAATACCTATGAAAGGTTAGGCATTCCAACATCGATTCGGAGGTAACATCGACGCCGATGACTCGGGTTAAGTAATTTTATTATTATTTTGTTGTTTCTTTCTTTTATTAGGAATTGATTGTATTATCTTATTTTAATTGATTTAGGTATTGTGTATGGATAATCAGATTTTTGTTATTATTCAATTATTTGTGTATAAATGCTTTGGGTATTGTGAATTGATAATTTTAATGTGTTCATTGAATCGTTAATTTCAAACTCATTGCTAGAATTTTGATATAATCCATAATTGTTATGTTGAAATTCATGTGTAGCGATTAATGATTCGTAATCATTAGAGATTCGTAATCATTAGGGATAACATGACCTAGTTTAAATGACGCATTGTATGTGGTTGTTGCCATAATTAATCGATTTTCCTAATTTGTAATGCTACCGCCTAATTAAATCTAAAGATCGTATCCTAGGTTATTCAGTGGTTAGGTTTAATTAACAATCGTATCTTGATTAAACAAAACCTAAGGAAAAACTTAGGTTAATTATTAACCCACGATTAATAGTTGCTAAGAGAGGTTAAAGAACAAAAAAATAATAAAAATATGCTTAGTCAGGGTGTAGGCTGAGATTGAACTAAAGAACCGGGTCTCTATCGAATTCTCCACCTTTATCATTTTTCTGCACGATTTCTTTACTTTGTTTTTATCAGGTAGTTTTATTTTATTTTTCTTATTCCAAAAATCCAAAACCCCCCGTTAAGTGTAAAACCGATTAATTTTATTTCATAAACTTTACACACACTCTCTGTGGAATCGACCTAGACTCGCCACTGTTATAGTAGTAGGTCTAGTTATTTTATTTTGACTAGCATAACGATACGCACTCAACGTTGTTCTAGTCTTTGACTAGAACTTTATATTTATAGCATAAGTCTCCAACTATTTTCTTGAGAAACTGCTTCTTGAATCTTCTAGAAACCGTTATTTAGTTGAGTTCTGTAATTAACTCCAACTAACTAACTATCTAACGTTTTAGAGTATCTTCCTTTTTGTATCTTCTAATATTGTGGTATTGTGTTTCATCTGTTGTTGCGCTTCGTCTGTAGTTGATGTATCGTTTATGATGATGTGTATCATCTATTGTTGACGTATCTTCTGGGATGGCTAAGTGTTACTTACATTTTTTTGCACACTTAACAAACTTATCAAAACAGTTCATACATTACTAAGATTATTATTATTTGATTGTCACCAAAATTAATAGAAGTGAAGTCTTCTTAACTTAACAACACTTACTTCAACAAATGAAGGTTTAGGTTTTATTTTAAAGGAATTTATGAAGTAAAAAATGTCAAGGATTTCATATACTCAAATAGAGTTGGATCATTATTTGGAAGTGGATGTTTGTGAAACAAATATTAATAATTTTGATATATTATTGTGGTGGAAGTTAAATCGTGCTCAATATGTAAATATGTAGATAATTGCACGAGATTTATTAGATATCCCAATATATATGATCAATTCTGAGTCTAATTTTAGTACTAGTGATTGAATAATAAGTCTTAATTGCAATTGGTTTCATTTTACAACTTTGGAAGTTCTTAAATGTAGTATGTAATGATAATATTTGAGATAAGCTCTATAATTTGTAATGTGTAAACTTTGATGACTTTAATAATTCTTTATCAAGTGGTCTTCTATTTTCTTTTTAATTGTAACTAATATAATGGAAGAGGACATGGCCATGGATGATGTTATAGATCATTTTGAATGTTTTTCCAGAAAAACTTCAATGATGAAGATATATCTATTTATTACCAATCATTTATTCATTTAATCAAATTTGCAAAATTGAATATAATTTTTATAATAAATTGTTTTAAAATATAAAAGAAGTAGTATGATGTAATGATGAAGAAGATTAATAATTACTTGTGCCGTTGATTTTGGTTTAGTTCCTATGATATTGTTTTAGGGCAATGTGTTAGTGATTCTATTTAAAAACCAAGTACATTGTTAATTTATCTTATTTGAAATCATTATGTAACAATTAAAGAATAAATGTTGTATTATTGTTATTTTAAAGCTATTATAGCTTTCTTATTAAAACTTTTTATGCATAATAATGATGGAGTTTGGGTTCAATTTTCAGCCTTATAATTTATTTCAGGTTTGGATTTAGGTTCGTTTTGACATGTAACTTACCCTAGTTTAAAATTTCTCAACCAATAAATGACATTTATGGAGGGAACAAGTTTTGGATTAAATTGTAGATGTCTAAAATGCAGTTTAATTTCCCTTTATTACTTGTTCAATTGTGAACTATCAAACTTGGAGCAATGACTAAGAAGGATATACACATATATAGCTCTAGATTCTAGAGTCTTTGACTTTATCTTTCTAGTAATCAACAACATATGACTATGAAATGATTGAACATGCAATTGCTGCTCCACTTAGTTTGGCATAAGGGTTCGAGTCTGGTTCATTTTAGTTCAAATATGTTGGGTTTAACTTACATTGATAGGAATTGGAGTTAAGTTTGAAGTTGTTTCAATTTTCAGCCTCGAGTTAGGTTTAGGCTGAACTGAATCTAATTTTATCTATCGTCAGGCCTTATCTCACCAATCCAAAGTATTATTAACAAATTTTCTTTTTTCAGATTTTTTGCTTAATTCCTAGTGGATGATATTAGTAGGCCTTTGGACTGAGCTTTTGGACCCATTTCCCAATTCTCCAAGTAAAACAGCTACTGAGGTCCAAATTTACTAAGTGAGACGTGTGATTTTTGTCTGAATTTGGGATCGATGTCTTGATTGGTCCAGAAAGCGGTTAACTACGCTCAACGGCTGCCAGATTGCGTTCTTGTTCCAGTAATCACTTTTAAAAACATCGATTTAAACTAGATCATTGCATGATAAATTTAAGTGCCTATATGGTTCAGCCGGATTCTGGCTGAATGGTACATTACCATTTGGATCCATTGGTTGGAGACCCTCTGTGTTGATCTTCA
>JAOTAZ010000004.1:13294269-13308437 GCA_025629785.1 Erythroxylum oxycarpum
TCTATGTATATGTATATTACTTACAAAAGAATCTTGGTACCTTATGACTAGATATATAATGCTCACACAAATAAAACTAAACTCTTTTGTTTTATTAATAATAAATATTTTTATTACAAAACTGTAGCTGAAGAAGATAAAGTTACATGTAAATACACTTGCTTTCCAGGGCATTATATTTACATAACTACAACACTAAAGACCAAACTTTATTCCTATTAAACTGGTTCAGCTCCTCTTGCAAAGATAAAATCCAAGCTTCATCTTGAAGGACTTCATTAATTTTATTAGGCTATATTTCAGAGAAAAACGCTACATTGGTTTCTCTTCTGAATTTAGACCTAGTTCGCACACCTTTTGAGGTCTCTCCTATAATCAACTCTTCTGGATGAGAACTCTTATATCTCCAATCTCTTTTCAAGTCATGAGTCTCAAGAATATCTTCAACTTTGTCTAAAATAGTTTCTGATGGTGATACATCTTTACTATCAACCAAAGGTACTAATAGGGTTTCATTATCAGTATCATCTCTCTTCCTTGGATGAGAACTATCATCAAACTTGACATGAATAGTCTCCTCAACAGTCTTAGAGGTAAGGTTGTAAACCATATAAGCTTTTGATGATAATGAATAACCTAGAAAAATTCCCGGATAAGTCTTAGAATCAAATTTATCCAGAATTTCCTTTGTATTCAGTATAAAGCACTTGCAACCAAATGGATGGAAGTAGAATATATTAGGTTTCCTCCCATTCCATAACTCATATGGAGTTTTCTTCAACAAACATCGCAGAAGTATTCTATTTTGAATATAACAAGCTGTATTCACAGCTTCTGCCTATAAATACTTAGGAAGACTCAATTTACACAGCATAGTCTTTACCATTTCCTGAATTGTTCTGTTCTTCCTTTATACAATTCCATTTTGTTGTGGAGTTCTAGAAGTAAATAAATTATGAAAAATTCCATTCCCCTTATAAAAAATCCTGAATTTCTCATTCTCAAACTCACCACCATGATCACTTCTTATACTAGTAATTGAAAAACCCTTTTCATTTTGTAACTTTTTGAAAAGGACTTTAAAACACTTAAATGACTTGTCCCTATATGATAAAAATAGTATCCAACAAAATCTAGTGAAATCATCATCAACAACAAGACCATATTTCTTTCCGCCAAGACTTAATGTCCTAGTTGGACCAAATAAATCCATATGTAACAACTTTAGAGGTCTAGAAGAAGTTACAATATTTTTAGAAAATAACGTTGTTTTAACCTATTTTCCTTTATGACAACTTTCACAAAAGAAATCCTTGTTAAAACTTATTTTTGGTAGTCCTATTACCAAATCATGTTTAATCAACTTGGAAATATGTTTAAAAATAACATGACCTAGCTTTTTATGCTAAATCAGTTTTTTTTCATCATTTGATATAAAACAAGAAATATTTTGACTTTATAAATCTTCTAAATTATTTTTGTAATGATTATTTCATCTTTTGGAAGAAAATAATATGTACCATCCTTGTTTGTGACTTCACAAGAATTTTGATTGAAAGACGCTTCAAAACTAAAATCACATAATTAACTGAAACTAATCAAATTGTGTTTTAAACCATCAACTAGCAGCGTTGTTGGGCCCCGAACCTATCTTGAAAGTTAGGACTACTAAATAAGAAAATTTTGGATATTGTTCATGTATAAAAAAAGGAGAATTTATGAAATTGAAAAGAAATAGAAAGAGATTTATTGAATCAAAGTCATAGGATTGATTAAAGGTCATGAGTTAGATAGTTTTCTGAACAGGGTTCAGTTTTTTGAGAAATTTGGGAGCTGTAGAAATCTGATTGAGTTTATTCATGAAGCAAAATAAAATAGAGACATGAGGTTACAAGTCAAATGAAGGAATCGAATTTTAATTTAGTCCCTAAGACTTCCAATTTCTGAATTGAAGTCAGGTTTAGTATTCAGTCTTGGACTGATAAGTGCTGTCAGTATTTTGGCCATAATTGTTGTTCTCGTTATCCAAATGAGGTGATTATTATTTTGGATTAAACTAGAAATATAAGGCTACAATTGGCCTGAAGAAAGTGAATTTTAATTCAGCCTTTAAGAATGTCAATTTTTGGATAGAAGTAAAGTGTTGGAAAATGTGTTAGCAAAATGATAGTCCGAGATGTTTGGACTATAACTCATAGTATAGGGTACCAAATTAGATGCTTTTTGTGACCAATATGAAATTAAGACATAGAGGAACATTTCTCTGGAAGAACGTTTTGTCAAATTATGTCATATACCTACTCAAAATTACGAAGCAAGGTCACAGTTTTTAAAGGCTAAGTGCAGGGGCAGATTAGGAAATCCACTTAAAGAGGTAAGTTATAAAGCTTAGAAGGAGGGGCATGGGAGTCTTTTCTTAATCATTTAATGACATGGCAAGGGATTACAAGGGGCTGTCGGTTTAGAGAGGGAGAAGCCACGAAAATAAGAGGGAAAAGAAAGAAAAGAAAAAGAAAGAGAGAAGGAGAGGAAGCTTGGTCGGCAATGGAGGAGAAGAAGAAGAAGGCATGAGCTACGATTTTTCGATTCTTTGGAGTTTCAAGTAAGTTTTGAAGTAGATTCAAGAGGAAAGGAAGGGAAGAGCATGAAAGTTTCCTTTGGAGCTTGGAGATGTCGAAAATGAAAAGAGAGAAGGTAAGAGAGAGAATCTCTTGTTTTTGGTTTTTTTTTATGAATGTCTTGGTTTAGATAGCTTGATATTGTTATGGATTTGAAATTTCTAAGGTTGACTGAAGTGATTATACTTGATTGATGAATTAGAGTTTATGCCCAATTTTTGGGATTTGGGGTTTTAGGAAATTGATTTATTTAGAAGGCTTGAAATATGATGAGTTTGTGAATTCTTAAGTTAATTATGAGGAATATGATTATTATGATGTTGAATTTGGATGATTATGATTTAGGAAACTTTACATTGGAGGAAAGAGGAAAGATTTTGGAGAAGTGATGCATTGGACAAGTTCTAGCAAGGAATCAAGGTGGGTTTCTTGTTTATAGCTTGAATAATGAGCCATTGAAGTGTTTTCAAAATTCAGGAAAAACAAAATGTTTTAAATGGCTTCTTAAATGTTGCTATTATTGTTTGTCATGGATGTGAGAAGTTGCTCAATATATTGCATTTCAATGTTTTTGAATGATTTGATAATTTGTTATGTGGATTTTATTTGATTGAATTGTGAAAGATTGATGTGAATGTATACGACCATGTGCATGAAAACATGTTTTCAAGAATATGCCATTTGGGCAAATAAAAATCCAGTTTTTATGCATGGATTACATGTTATGTGGGTTAGGTCAAGTCCACCCAAGAAAAAGTCACGTGCACATCGACCAAGAATAGGCTTATCCCGCCTGCCCGCAAGAGGCACGGAGTTCTTTTTAGGACTCCTCAAGTTTACGACTACACAAGGTCATTTTATGGAATTGTGTAGTTCGTCATGAATTATGGACTTACCAAGCCAATTATAATGTGTTTATATGTTTATATGTAATGACAAGTTTGAAAGATGCTTGATTGTGAAATTTGTGATTGTTTTGACAAAGTTAAGAAAATGCATGTTGTTGTAAGAATTGTTATGATAGGAAATGTTTGAAATAGTTTTTCGCTTATTATCGAGTATAAATGTGTTACTCACGAGCGAAAGCTCACCCCTCCTATCCCGTCCCCTCTCCAGGTGAAGAGCGCGAACTCGAGGATTGAGCTTAAAGGCATTGCTCCAGAATTGTTTTGTTTTTTTTGTATTTCAAGTTAACTTTTGTAAAACAATGCTTTAGATGCATTTTGAGAAAATTGTTGCTTTTGTAAGTTGTATTTTGCTTTATGTTGTAAGTGGCTTAAAATGCCCACTAAAGCATTGTAAAACACTTACTTTGATGGTAAATGAAATGCTTATGAATTATAGTTGTTCATGAAATTTCAAATCTTTGCATGGCTATTTTCAGTTTTCATGTGGAGAGGAATGTGTTGTGAATGGAACTGGAGTTCTAGCATTCTATGAGTAGAACTGATGAATTTCGTCTTCTTAGAGGTCTAAGAAGATATTTTGATCTTTCCAACGATATGAAGTTGTGGTTTATGGATGTGGAATGGATAGATATACATATTACATATATAAGGTGGTTATTTTAGGTTTGTGCTTGTTGATGGCTCGAATAACTGTTTTGAATTTGTAGTTTGATTAATCATTTGAGTTGGGGTTTGAGAATTGGATGAATTGAAGTTGGTGTTTAAGAGATTATGAAGTGTTTTGGCATGGAATAGATGAATTTTGGAAGATTAGAAGTGTTTATGATGTTTGGATAGGTTTTGGGCAAGCTTTGGAGTGACATGGGGGCTTTGGGCAGTCCCCATGTCCGTCAAATGGATATAGGTGTCCATTTAACGGACCTTCTTGGGTGGAAAAACACCATTTGGCCACTTCATGTCCATTAAATGGATATACATGTTCGTTTAACGGACCTTCTTTGGTCAAATTGGCCTCCAAAGCTTGAGTCATGTCTGTTAAACGGACATAACAGACATGCACTGGAAAGATTGTGCTTTTTGGCTATCTTAGAGGCAGATTTGGGTTTTGTGGTCTTCAGCAAAGTTGTAGGTCTAGATGTCTTCTTTCCAATGGTGCAAAAACAACTCAATACGACATCTAGATTATAAGTTATGACATTCGCGCCAAGAGAGGTTAAAATTGAAATTGGGCATGAACATGGTCCATAGTTTAAGGCATAACTCCCTCATCCATTCTCTAATTGATGTGATTCCTGGACCAATGGATTCCTAGGATATGTATCTATCCCTCAATGAGAAATGGTATCTTTTGGAGTTAATTTGAGATATTTTGATGGAAAACAAGTTAGGGGTCGGTTAGGAGAGCACGTTTGGGATTTGAGCACAGTTAGGTATTTTGAGCATATCTTGAGTTATAGAGCTCCGTTTGAGGTCATTCTTGCTTCAAATCAATTTAGAGACTTAAAGTTACATCTTTTATGAAGAAATAAACTTATAGTTTTGATGTTTGACCAGTGTGCGCTCACTACCAATGTGGTTTGACAGCAAGTGACCCTTCAGGGTTTTCAACAGAAGGCTTATGTCTCAGGACGTTAGGCACCGAAACCCGGGTCCAACATTAATGATTAAAATGTAAGAAAGAATAATCAACCCTTTAGAATTTTAGGATCGATACCAATTAGATCAAAATTGATTTAGGTAGCAAAATAATGATAAAATGAATCTCATATTCTTATAATTGTTTGATCTTGTCTTATTGGGATTTCTCATTTGTAAAGTAGTTAGTGCTCTATTTTGATTTACTTGTGTTAAATTCGAAATTTTAATTTCAATCAATCCATCGTCAATTGCCTAATTTTCTGTTTAGTTTTATTTTCATTTTAATTACATTTCTATAACCTTAGACAAAGTTAGGATTCAATTAGTTTAGCTAATTCCTCGTGGGATTGACACGTTAACTACTACACTTTACGATCCTTGCACTTGCGGAACATTAATGGTTTTATATAAGTAAAACTTGCTCAACATGATACAACTTTATAGGACAATTATAGGAAAACAAATTAAGCTCAATTCAAAAGAATTTATAATATATGAAAGTCATTTTGATTTGTGACTCACATAAAAATGTATTCAAAGGTGACTACCATCTTTTATAATTTGGTTACTTAAAAAAGAATGAGATTCTTTTACAATGGTCTCCTCCTGCAACTCCACGACATAATGGAGTTTCTAAGGGGAGAAATCGTACACTATTAGATACGGTACGTTCTATGATGAGTCACGTAGTCCTTCTTATATCCTTTTAGGGATATGTAATTAAAACTGCAATATATCTTCTAAATAGAGTTCCATCTAAATCAGTTGATAAGACACCATATGAGACATGGACTGGTAGAAGACCTGGATTATCACACTTAAAGATTTAGGGATGTGAAGCTTATGTGAAATGTGTTATATCTAATAAGCTTCAACCTAAATCAAATAAATGCAAATTTGTGGGGTATCCGAAAGAAAGTTTCGGGTATAAATTCTATCATCCTATTAAGAAAAAGGTGTTTGTCTCAAGACATGCTACATTATAAGAAAGAGAATTTATTCTCAAAGAAAGTAGTGGGAGTGAGGTTAAACTTAAAGAAGTTCAAGAACCACAAAATCACATCGACATGGAACAAGAACCTCAAGTTGATACATATGATGTACAATCGAGAGTTCAAGAGACACATAGTCCGCGACGAACTAGTAGGATACGTTGTCCTCCCACTAGATTAGATCTACATATTGAACATGGAAAGGATAATGTATTACTCATACATGATGAGCCTACTACTTTTAAAGAAGCAATGCCAGACATTGATTCTTTAAAGTGGCAGGAAGCCATGAAATCCAAAATGGAATCCATGTACACTAACCAAGTATGGACTTTGGTGGATGCACCTAAAGGTATAGTACCTATTGGGTGGAAATGGATTTTTAAGAAAAAAATTGACATGGATGGAAATGTACATACGTACAATGCAAAGTTGGTAGCGTAAAGTTACAGACAAAAACAAGGAGTTGATTTGATGAAACTTTTTCTCCAGTAGCAATGCATAAATTCATAAGGATTTTATTGGCTATAGCAGCATACCATGATTATGAAATTAGAAAATGGATGTCAAAACAACATTTCTTAATGAGAATTTGCAAAAGGATGTGTATATGACACAACCTGAGGGTTTTGAATCCAAAGAATTTCTTGATCAAGTATACAAGTTGCAAAGGTCCATTTATAGACTTAAGCAGGCTTTGTGGAGCTAGAACATCTATTTTGATGAAACAATCACAGAGTTTGATTTTATAAAAAATGTGGATGAACCTTGTGTTTACAAGAAGAGCAAAGTCGTTTTCTTAGTGCTTTATGTGGATGACATATTGCTTATCGGAAATGACATTTCAATGCTCCAGTCTATTAAGATATGATTATCTAAGAACTTTTACATGAAGGATATAGGAGAAGCAACTTATATACTAGGTATAAAGATATATCAAGATAGATCAAAAGGGTTGCTTGGATTATCTCAATCCACGTACATAGATAAAGTGTTAAAGAGGTTTAGCATGAAAAATTCCAAGAGAGGATTCTTACCCATATCGCATGGGATTTCTCTTTGACAAAGTATGTGTCTACAGACATAAAAGGAGAGAGCTAAAATGGATTGTATTCCATATGCTTCGACAATTGAATCAATCATATATGTGATGCTATGTACTAGACCAGATGTTGCTTATGCTTTGAGCATAATAAGTAGATATCAATCTAATCCCAGTAAGGGTCACTGGACGACTGTGAAAAACATCTTAAAGTACTTAATAAAGACTAAAGATATTTTTCTGGTTTATAGAAGAGCTGAGTTGAGACTTCAGGATCATTCGGACGTCAGTTTCCAGTCTGATCAAGACGATAGTAGATCACAGTCAGGGAATATTGTTACTCTTTATGGTGGTGAAGTTAGTTAGAAGAGTTCCAGATAACCAACCATCGCAAATTCAACGATCGAAGCAGAGTACATTTCGGCGTCAAAGGCGGCAAAGGAAACATTTTGGATCAAGAAGTTCATCACTGAACTTGGAGTGGTTCCTAGCATTGTTGAGCCTATAGTATTGTATTGTGACAGCAACGGTGCTATTGCACAAGCAAAGGAACCTAGGTCTCTTCAATGGTCCAAATATATACTTAAGAAATTTCACTTGATCAGGGAGATAGTGGAGCGAAAAGACATAACATTGGAGTAAGTTCTAACTAAAGAGAATCTAACAGATCCTCTTACTAAGTCATTGTCTCAAAAGCAACATGATCGAAATATGGATAGATATGACATTAAATTCATAGGAGATTGGCTTTAGTGCAAGTGAGAGATTGTTAGTTTATGCCCTTGCAGTCAGTCAATTGGATGCAAATTAATGTATGACATTATTTTGAATTAATGAAAAGGCTTTATTTATCTTTATGTATTAATTTAATTAGTATTTTATGTTTTAATACTAAAGATAAAATCCTTTATTTAGTAATTGAAATTATGATGAGGTCATAATTATAAGATTCAATTTACACTTATGTGTTATTCCTAAATGTTCCTAGTTGAAGTTTCATCAAAACTGGATATTGTTGAAACAGTAAAACTAGCACACATTATGTTTATTTCTTATGAAAAAAGTAATTGATCGCATAAATTAAAGTATTGAGATACTTAAACTAATGTGTGGGTGATTATTACAGAATAAGTCACTAAACTAACCAGATTATGAAAATTTCGAATGGAATATTACTTATGTGTCTATGAATTATCTTATAATGATGGTTGTATAATTGATCCTCAGACTTGAGATTATCAAGGTATCTAGTATGAGAATTACTGTGTTTTGATGCTATTTATGAATCATCCTAAGATAATTTAGTTGATAGTAATTGGATACAGTATGAACCATATGTAGATAGTTGAGTAAGTCAATATAGGATTTATCACTCTAAAGTAATTAGAGAAAATATTCTACTGTTCTTGATTAGTAATGATTTATAGAATTCTCTGGCCAGACTGAATTGATATTTGAAAAGGAGTTTTCAAATTTCAATTATAAATTAATTACCAATTGGTAAGAATAAACATAATTGGATGATAAGAGTAGACAATGTAATGACCATAATTGGATGATAAGAGAAGACAATGTATAAACACTATGTTAGGATTTATTTTACATATATCCTATTTTTATTTTTGGCATTGTAATTGGACATGGGAATTTCCTTAATAATTTTTGAAGATATGCCTAAATTGGTGGTTGCGTTTTGGAAGGTGCTTGGAATTTGATTTGGAAAGATAATCCTAATAAGCATAATCTTTGGGTTGATCTTTATCTGATATTGTCATTGTTTGAATATGAAAAGAATAGAAAATCCTAGCTGTAAGTGGGCTTGTGGTGGACTTTCGAAGTTGTTGTGATATTGATTATTGGAGTTTGGGTGGCTGTTATTTAAAAATTGGATGTTTGGAGAAACTGACGTGGTCCCAAGTATTGGTACTAGGAATGAATGTTGAATCTAATAACAAAAGTGCTTGTGCATCTCTTTCCAGTCCTGGAACTATAGTCTCTCGCTTTGCTTTATGCTAAATACGTATATCAAGAGACGCAATGGCTGTAGGAATCGGTGCTTAGGCTCTTGCCTTTTGGTGAACTACGTTGCAGAGTAGTTTTTTGATTTGCTATTGCTCTGTTTTTATTTTGATCTGCTGTTGGAGCTAGTTTTGTGGGTCTTTTCAGAGCAGCATTATTTCATTGGTGTTATCTCTTTCAAGCAGTCCAGGGGTTATGCGCAGTTGTTATTTTTGTTGAGTTCTTGGTTGATGGTTGCAGCCCTAAGAAGGCTTTGTCACAGATAAGTACACATATAGTTAGCGTTGTTATTTGGCTATTTTGGTGAAGAATTTCTGATCTGAAATTGTTGCATTCTTGATTTTATTTGTCTTTGTTTTTGAAGTAGAAATAGTTTGAAAAATCCTCTGTTGAGGTTAGTACGAGGCGGTCGTACTATTGGGTGTAAATTCTTTCACGGGTAGTTAGGCTGTGGGTCGGTTACATAGATTGAGTCTTTCGGGTTAGATCAATCTTGTGTAATTTTTGAGAACTACAATGGAAGAATTTAATCTGGGTGAGGGCCCCGCAGACGTAGGCAAGGTGTGCCGAGCTGTGTTATCAAACGTTGGTGTCTTTGGTATTTTTGCTTTTGTGATTGTTGATTTTCTTGTGCGGAAAAATTAATTTTGGATTGTCTGCAAATTGATTAACCCCCTTAGATTTTTTCAATTGGTATCAGAGCAAGGTCACCGGTTCAGAACTTGGTAGCAAGTTGGTGCAGATCCTAGTTTCGCAAATATGGCTACAAGAGAGGCACTACAGGTGGAGATTGGAAAAAGTGTGAATGATGCAGAAGATGAAAACGAAGACTTGGTACTACTTACACAAAAGTTTGGTAAATGGTTGAAAAGAATGAAGAAGGACAAGTCCAATTTTAGACAATATGGTAGAAGTTCATCAAGTAATAATTCAAGTCAACAAGCCAAAACTCAAAAGGAAGAAAGAAAGTTAAAGCGAATTCAATGTTATGAGTGTCAAGGCTTCGGACATGTTCAAGCGGAGTGTGCTAATGTTATGAAGAAGAGAAAAGGAAAATCCTCTACGAGCACTTGGAGTCATAACAAATCCGGAAGTGAAGAAGAAGTTGTGAATAATGACGCGCTAGTTACTTTGAACAACAAAAGTCCAGTTACTCGCTTAACAGTAACTGAGAAGGAAGTAACTGACAGCAGAACAGGGAGAAAATTTGAAAATTTCGAAATCAGTTCAGCTCGAGATTCTATATCAGACTATGATAGTGACAGAAGTGATCTTGATGATAAAAATGGAGATATTTATGAGGATTACGAGGCTATATATGAAAAGTGGATGAAAACATGTAGAAAGAATGAAAGATTGGAGGAAGAGAATCTTTCCATGAAGAACATTATACAAGAGTTAGAAAAGAAGCTGATGTTGTCATCGAATGAGCTTGGTGAAGCTAGAATGAAATTGGTAAGTACTGAAAAGGGATTGAGAATGTTGAATGGAGGCACGGAAAAACTAGAAAAGTTGTTGAAAATTGGTAAGATTAAAGGGAACTTCGAGGGCATAGGCTATAAAGGCGAGTGTTCGAAAGTGAATGAAGAAAAGTTTGAAATGTCTAGATCAGCCCAAAAGGTAGAAGCATAAAAAAAGAGTCAAAGATTTATACCCATGTGTCATTTTTGTGGAGTTATCGGGCACATAAGGCCAAGATGCTATAAGATGTTACAAATTATGTTTCAAAGAGGTCAAAACCGAAAATCTAGACACTCTTCATTAAATTTCCAGCAGCATCCCATAGTATCGAAGCAAGCTTGGATTAGAAAGGGTCAAGTACAATCACAAAGACCTAGTGAAGGAAAAATAAGAAAATGCCCAGATTTGCAGTTAGTTATTGCTGAGGAAGTAACTGTAGAAACTGAAGAACTTTCAGTTACTTCAAATGATGAACCAACTAAAATAATGAAAGCTGTTTTGAACCGAGGCTCTTCATCTCAAATTCGAAGAAATCATCTAGCAGAAAATGATATTGGGGATGTGAGTGAAAGAAGAAAAATAAGAGAAAGAAAAATGATTGATTATCAAGAACTTACAGGAAACTTGTGTTATACATCTTCATTCGAGCCAAAGAAAGACACTAGGTTTGAGATTCTTCGAAGGGCACAGGGAAAATGTGCTTTACATTTTTGAAGTATTTTTGTTATAAACAAAATAAACAAAAAAACAAAAAAAAGGGAAAGAAAAGAAAAGAAAAGAAAAGAAAAGATTTGTTTTTTTTAGTTCTTTAGTTTTATGTTGCTATTGACGTCTTATTTTTTAGTAGTTTTCTTAGTGACTTCTATTTGGCTTTACCGAAGACTCTTCAGCTCTCTCATCGGTATGAAACTCTCTCGGGTATCTCTCTCTCTTTCGGGCATATCTCTCAGTGTTTTGAATGGTGGTATATTATCATATTGGCGTGCTTATGATTCTTCCGCTGCATCTATTTATGCATTTTGATACTGTATTGTCTCAAGAAGGAGACATCAGGTTGTTTATGGTGAATGTTCTATTCAGGGGGAGATTGCAAGGTATAAATGTGACTGTATGTCTTGCTATTTGGCATCTTTTTGTTCCAAGGGGGAGAAATTTGGATGATTGGATTGATATGATGTTCTTTGGAGCTTGATATTTGATTAAGGGGGAGTTCTCTTTTCATCTCATGTGGATTGTGTATTTGATTTATATGTCCAATTATGTTATTTAAGGGGAGTTTCATGTTTGTGACAAAAATGCCAAAAAAGGGGAGATTGTTAGGATTTATTTTTAATATATCCTATCTTTATTTTGGCATTTTTATTGGATTTGGGAATTTCCATAATTCTTGAAGATGTGCCTTAATTGGTGATTGGGTATTGGAGATTGCATTCTTATGGAATTAGATAGTACTTGGGATTTGAATTGGAAATATATTCTTAATGAGCATAATCTTCGGTGGTTGATAGCTGATCACATTCTATCCTTATTTGAAAAGGAATTTTCTAAGGAAAATCAAGAGGTTGTGTGGATAAAGAGAGTTGTTTTTGTTTTGGATGAAAAACAACGTATGTGTGTAGGGTGATTTTTCCACACACATAGTCTGATCTTTTATGTGAACTGACGTATGATGAAGGTGTTAATTGGGTGTTGCTCTGTTTTGGGTTTTATCTTTTGTTTGAGCTAGTTGTGTGGGTCTTCTCAGAGCAGCATTGTTTCATTGGTGTTTTCTCTAACAAGCAGTACAGGTGTTATGCGTAGCTGTTGATCTTGCCGGTCCTTTCAAGTTGATTGGTGATTGCAGCGTAAATAAAATTCTGTCACAGATGAGTGCTTATCTTGTTGGTGCTGCTACTTGGCTATTTTGGTAAAGAATTTTAAATCTGATATTGTTACAAACACCAATCCCTTATTAACTTTAACATGTTTATCCACACTCTAAACCTTTATATCATATCGATCAAATTATCACACAATAGAACTGAATTGTTCATATCTATATGTTCGCATGTTCTGATGTCTCTGAGCCAGTATTTGATTCAGATGAATCTAGATCTTCCCAGGTTACCATCATGCTTTTTCTTGCCTTCTCTACTCTTCTTGGGCTTTCTCTTTCATAATGGACATTCAAACTTGTAATGTCCTGGCTTGTTGCACTCATAGCATATGATGGAAGTCTTCTCGATCTTCCCATCATCTTTGCTATTCTTTTTGAAGGATGGATTTCCTTTGGCCTTTTTCTTCTACATTTGTCTAATCTTTCTTGAAATGAAAGATACCTCGTCATCTTCTTCACTTGACTCTTGATTTGATTCGCTAGAATCATCATCCTTAACTTCTTCGATCTTTAGTACTTTTGATGATGAATTCCTCTTCTTTTGAGTCTTGTGACTTTTTTGTCCGGCCTTTAGTGCTATCGACTTGTCCCGTCTGGGCTTGTCTTCAGCATCAAGCTCAACTTCATGTATTTTCAGAGATCCAAGTAATTCATCAAGCTTCGACACCCTCAGATCCTTGGCTTCTTGTACAGCTGTAACTTTTGGTCTTCATCTCTTTGGTAGACTCCTTAAGATCTTACGAACATGATCTTGATTGTCGTAAGTTCTTTCGAGAGCTTTAAGTCCATTGATAATTGTTTGAAATCTTCCTAACATTTGATCAATCGATTCTTCATCTTTTATTTTGGAAAGCTCGTACTGATGCACAAGAATACTTATCTTGGACTCTTTAACTTGATTTGTACCTTCATGTGCGATGGATAACGTATCCCACATCTCCTTCGCAGTATCGCATCCATAGACTTTGTCGTACTCGCTTCTGCTTAAGGCACAACTCAAAAAGAACTTTGCCTTCAAGTTTAGTTAAAATCTCGCTTTTTGATCAACAGACCATCTGATTCGTGGAATGGGATTTCCATCTTCATCTACTGGTGTGTATGGTCTATTCTCTATTATGTCCCAAAGGTCAATATGAGTAGATTCGATAAACAGCCACATTTTATCTTTCCAATAATGATACTCTTCTCCGTTAAACGCCGAAGGTCTAGTGACTGAGGCACCTTCAGCAATGCACATGTGTGACTCCGCCATGAATCTTTATCCACACTTTGTTACAGTGATCCTTGGATACCAGGCTCTGATACCAATTGAAGTGAATCACACGTTAAAACAAGAATTAATAAACGATATACAAATGCATAAGAAGGGGGGTGAATTGTGTATTCTTTTTAATAATCCCCTTTCGAAACTTCTCGTATGAAAATAGTAATATAAAAATTTCAAAGTAAGAGAGAGTTGAGACTTGAGACTTGAGAGAATGTAGACATAGCAGATTTATCCTGGCTCACCCCAAACTGTGGGCTACGTCCAATCCTCAGAGATTTTTCTGAGATTTCACTATCTCACAACACGTTACAAGTATTCTTTAGTACAGAGCCTCTTCAGGTCTCTTA
>JAOTAZ010000004.1:13308537-13321215 GCA_025629785.1 Erythroxylum oxycarpum
AATATTTCTTATATACATATCACACATTAATCAATTATCAACTTTCAAACCTGATTCGAACTAATTAAAATTTTTAAATTAATAATTTATTACAAATATATTAAATTATTAATTTAAATTATTTAAATTATCATATCTTGACTAATTCACGATTATTTGTACAACTTATATTTTACTATTATTTGTTAGTGGAAGTTTAAATGTAATTTTTAATTTTTTTATGGCTTAACATATAAATCTTGTGTATGTTATCCTAATAATTTTGTCATTTCTCAAAATTGAGGCCGCCTAACCATTTCCTCCGGGCATAAGTATGCCTTGCTATTTGTATCTAAAATTGAGCAATGATTGAATCTTATTTGGCGTCAAAAAAGCAAACACCATAGCCACCAGTTGATAGTCATATTCGGGGGTCGTATGGACTCAGTCAATTAACAATCATACAAGGTGATGACGGACCTGAAGCTGAAGGGTACTTAAACTAAACTTAGTTTGCATAACCTGAGTGATTACATCTCCTTAATCTAGATAAGATACATCAAATCAAGCAATGATATGCGCTTACTGCTTATCTGGATCCCACATTTATACACCGTAGCTTTTTCCACAAAGACGTCACTACTTACACACGAAGAGTGGGCATTCAAGTGGAAGGTGATTGGCTAGCTCTATTACTTTCTGTTAGTTGGGTGTCTCTACAACTTTAGTCATCAATTTTCTTTCGAATAACAGGGAGAAGGTGTGGAGATAGATATGGTGAAAATGTTCATCTAGCGCTGTGTAGCTGACAGAGACTACAGTGGAAATTTTAATCGGAAGAGAAATTTCCATTGTGGGAAAGGAAGTTGATACCGAAAAACAATTTTTTAATTTTTAGGAAATGACTTACTGGTTATGTGTATCCTTTATTAAAATATTCGATGCATTAATATTATCATATGTTTTTATAAAACAAATCCATGCGGTGTAAATTAAAATTTGAAAAGTCTAACTAATTTTTAGTTATTTGAACTTTGACTTTGATATACTTTCTTCTTCATACTGACTAATAATAAGCAATTAGCCATAGAAATTATTAGTTCAACAAGAAGTTATAAATAAATTTATTTTAATTAGTAAATTTTTAGTAGAATTATTATTTATCATCGAAAAAATACCAAATGGTAGCAGATATTATATGTTTTATCCTTACGCTTATGCTATCACCTGAAGGTGTGACTAAAATTCTAAGCGGTTGATGTCCTCGAACTCCGTAGGAAAAGGTTTTTGTGTTCATTATTGAATTAAAGCTTCTTTAAGCTTTAAAATATTGAAAAGCCTAATAGGCCAAAATTAATAAATACAAAGAAGTCGCCTCCATTAACCGCGAAGCACGCTCCATCACGCGTGCTATGTTACAGTGTGACACGGTCCTGCTAGGTCAAAACAGTACAAATCCACTTCCTATTATTCTTTTTTGTCTTTCAAATCCTCAAATCTTATATATAGTTAAGAATAATACAAAAACTCAAGATTCATTTCTACTAAAAAAATCAATTCCACCAAAAGAAGGAATCTCATATTTGTTAGATATTTTTATAATTTTTCACAAAATTGGACAATATTTAATTGCATTTTTCGGTTTTTAAATAATTTATTAGTTAAATTTAGTAATTTGATCTGGATAAAAATAATAAAGTGGCTCAATAAATGATTTAAATCAATGAATCGAAGTTCGGGTGAAAAATGAATCTTAATCAGTATAGACCGGACTCATATCGGGTCTGTAATAAAAAAGTCTAATATGAAAGTTATATAGAAAGGTTAAAGTCTCCTACAATTGTTCATATCAATCGTAAGTATAAAGTTTCTCTAACATATTAAAAGAGCTTATGTTTTGAAAAAAAAAACTATATAAAGATGTTGACTACATGTCTGTGAATGTTTTCGGTGAAGGTTCCAAGAAATTGAAGCTCATTTTAGCCTAAAAAATTGCTTCAGAAGTTTATATGGAACTAAAATAAGATTTTTCGCATTTTCTTCATTTTTTAACCCTTTCATAAACAATTTCAGATATGTAACTAAGGCATCGTTGCATAGTATAATATCGAGCTTAGATACAAGCAAGTATCGACTTTTTCGTCCTAATTGATAACTAAGATATCGATCAAATATCAGTTTGAATTGTAATTTTAAAAAAGTTTCAAGCCGAGGTTTAAATTTTTTTAACTTTTTCGTAAAAGTAACCTTATTCGTCGACTTTCACCACATGGACTCTTCTATCCTCTCCTCGCCAAAATACTCACTGTTGTTCCTCTCCATTTTCCTTTGCTTTGAACTCGCAAGCTTTTGTCATTTATCTCCTCAACTCCATCTTTTTCTCTCTTTCTTATCTCGTCGTAACTCTCCACCTTCTTTGTCACCTCCTCTTCATTCATCGTCTCCTCTCCATCCTTCTCCACCATTGTCCTCTATTGCTCATAACCTATCCATTGTCTTTTTCTCAGTCCTCCAACCTGCCAGTCATTACACTATTCCTACCGCTAGTTGTTGCCATCGCTCATCAAATTCAGTTTGAGTTAGAAATTTAAGTTGATGAGCTATAAATTGCAGTGAGCGAAGAGTGAAACATGACATAATTGTTAGAACATGAAATGTCTTAACTTTTTTATTTCTCATGCATTGAATCACTAATTGGGAATGTTAAAGCTTGTTTAGATGACCCTAAAAGCTATGAAGTTTGGATCCAGCTTACTTAAATAATTGTCTAATTATATCATCTGAAAGAAGAAAGTTAGATTGGATCTATACAAAGGCATCCATAGTAATCTAACTGATATAAATGAACCTAAATATTAATAGTTTTGATAGGCTTACATATGACTTGATGTGACTTGCTACATTAGTAAACGTCAAATTATAGTACAATAATTGTGGAAAAGCTTGCTTATGTCTTTACTATTTGAGGAAAATTGACAGTAAGATGTGTACATATATTATTTCTCAAAATTAAATATTAGAATATAAAGGCTGAAACTTGCATGAAGGAGTTTATTATCGAATCGTGCCTATCCAAATTGTTTCATATCTTGATTGTGAAGAATTTTGGTATTAGTCTGAACTATACATATTGACTTTTATTTGTTAATTAATTATCTTTTAGTTTTCTTACTTATTTTGTTGGGCCCCGTTCTTGAAGCTCAACTATCAAATCGATTCAGAGTCAAAAAGCGTAAGCGGGTTTTCTTATATGGTTATCTTAACAAACCCACACTTCCTTTCTATCAATTTTTTGAATTGGACACCATAGGCCATAAACTTCTATGGAAAGGTAGAAAACGTGTTAGGAATTTATCGCTTCAAGAATCGTCTTAATTGGAGGTCGGACGAAAAAGTTATGGTCAAACAAATCCAACAGGTTCATGTCTTGACTCATATTGTATCGGTTTTGGCGTAAATGTCATAACTTTTGCTACAGAGGTCGGTTTGATTTTGTGTTTGGACAGTTTGAAAGAAGACTTCGAGATCTATAGCTTTCATGCAGAACATTCGGCCTCTAAAAGGACAAAAAATAGAATAAAAGATATTAAGATGATACAGAAGGTCAAACTAAGACAAAACAAAAAATAAGACGAAACAAAACTAAGATGAAGCGGAGCTAAGACGAAACAGAACTAAGACGAAACAGAACTAAGACGAAGCGGAGCTAAGATGAAGAAGAACTAAGACGAAGCAGAACTAAGACGAAGCAGAGCTAAGACGAAGCAGAAGTCAAACTAAGACGATAGAAACTAAAACGATACGTCTTTCAAACCAAGACGATAGAAACTAAAACGATACGTCTTCCAAACTAAGACGATACGCCGCTGGTAAGCTAACAAGATTAGCCACCACTTTCTAGAAGACAACTTTATCTAAACCAACCTTGGTTATTCTAGGTTTTCCCTAGAATTTAGAGCACGAATTTTACACTTATACAAGACCTGAAATATGAAATGCAATATAAAACTTAGAAAATCATAAGCAAAAGAAATCATATTTCATTAACAAAACCAAACACACTTTGAACTTAGCTTAATTACACATCAACATGCTCATCGGTAGCTTAATACAAATACAGATGGATGCTCAATGTTTCAACATTCTATGAAGCTATCCAAAAGTGATTGAACTAACTTAACTACAAATGTTCTAATTTCTCGAAGTTTTGGAAGCCTTGCAAGGATCACTGATCTTCTCGATTTGCACCTGAGGAGGGAAGGAATGGGGTGAGCTACACAGCTCAGTGACTAACATATTTATAGTTATTGCTAATTGACCACAAATTTATGCATATGCATATATATAGAGAGATATCTATGCTTATTCATATATTTTCTAACTCAAACATTCTTCAATTTGGTTGAACACTTATAGCACATAACACTCAAATGCATCATTCATGACAAGTTCAAGGATGCAATGCACAGAAATTGGTTCGAGGGTCTAATGGAGACAGAATAGAGAAATCAAAGTTTACCCAATGAACAGAATGAGTCTATATTCGGAGCTCATATGCCATAAGAGGGTAGTCGGGAGAAGGCCCTTGTCAACGTGCACGTGACGAACAGAATGGTTCCACTCTCGCCCAAACAGAAGGCACATATTCATTTTCTCATATGCTCATACTTTTTTGCTTTGTCTTCATTTTCATTTAATGCAAATGTCATGACCCCTTTTTAAGTAAAACATAGCCATATATCACCATGCATTTTTCCACATTTACAAAAAGACAATTTCAACAAATCAATCTCAATATACGCACATAGGTAAAAATTTGCCCAATTAAGCTATAACCCTAAATATGTTACCCACTTAGTTGACTTGCGAAAACCAAGTCAAGCTTGCCTTTCCCCTTACTCTTGGGTAAGATTCCCTTGGTCCCCTACAATAACCAAGGTTTCAACAAAAACATCATTCCAATCAAAATTATAATTTAAAAAGAAAAATCATACAATAAATACAAAATTGAACCCAAATCTAACCTACCCATAACCCATCCAGGTTAGAAAACCTAAGACCTAGCTTAGAAACCCTAAAATCAATTGGGTTCCCCTAATCCATCTTCTTCCAACACAAACCCCCCTTTTTCTAACTCCTTCTTCCACAACACCACTCATTCCAAAAAGAAGAGATGGTTAACCTACCTTAATAAGTTGCTTTCTCTTCTTTCCTTCTTTCACCAAAACCCTTCTCTTCTCTCTCTAAATTTTGTTTTCTCACTCTTCTCCCTCTTCAATTCACTTTTTTTTTCCTCTTAACAAGTAAAACCACACATCCTTTTTCTATTTCTACCCTTAATGAGCCCAAAAAATCCATCTTACCCTTCCTTATATGCTTATGCTCTTTTATGCTCAAGTGATCTCCCAAAAATGTCTTTGAACATCCTTATTACATCAACACTTTACTTCCATTTATCCATTCAACAAATCCTACTAACCTTGACACCATTATAGTCCTAAAATTTTAAATCTGTATAAACTGCAAACATTATTTAAAATCATGCTTACTTAAAGAAAAATTTCCAGGGTCCAACATCAATGTTATTGGGTAGGTCGTTTATGAAGATGGCTAAAACGACAATCGACGTGCATGAGGGTACTCTTTCCGTAGAGTTTGATGGAGAAATAGTAAAGTTCATCATTTCTAAAACAATGAAGTATCCAAATGATTTTCAATCCATTTATCATATGAATGTTGTGGATTCATTTGTGCAAGATATGTTTAAAGAAGAGAGTGTTGAAGATAAGTTGGAGTGTAAGGCTAAATTGGAAGTGAACGAGCAAATTGATGAAACTTATGAAGTTGTAGAATAATTATCAGCAATACTAATAGATTCATAAATTTTAAATGATGAACTTACTACAACTCATAAGAAAATCTTACCTTCTGTTTCGCATGCTCCCAAGAAAGAATTAAAGGTGTTACCTAATCGCCTAAAGTATGTCTATTTATGGGATGGAAAGGCATCACTCACAATCTTTTCAAAAAGGTTGACTAAAGAGCAAGAGAAGGACTAATTGCACTAATTAAGGAGTACAAAACTACAATTACATAGAATTTTGGGAAGAACCGGCCACGATGAGCATAACGACGTTAAACGATTTCACTTTTCGGGAGGTAACCCAAAATATGATAGTTTTATTTTATTTTGTTTTAGTTCTTTTTAAGATGCATTTGTTTGCTTTTGAAACATAGATTACTAAAAAAAATTCCAAATTTCTAAATCTCATAAGGCGAGATCTCACCTTATGTGATTTTGTGTTCTAGAATGAGGATTTTAAAATTCCAAACTACTAAATCTCATAAGGTAAGACCTCGCCTTATGCGATTTAGTGTTCTGAAATTCAAATGACTAAATCTTATAAGATGATATCTTGCCTTATGCGATTTAGTGTTATGGATTAATACTCTAACATTCAACATAAAGTTTTCTTTATTATTTCCTCTATTACTTTATTTATTTAAATTTTTTTAAAAAGAAACCTAATCTAATCTTTCTTTTGTGCAGGACACCATCTTTTTCTACTTCATGCTCTCTCCCAACACCACACCAGCTGGAGCACTAACTCACGCACATAGCCCTCTCCATCTGTTTCTACTCATGCAGCAGTCTCCCACCAGCCCTCTCCATCAATTCAACCTCACACAGCACTCTCTCATACACACACAAACAACCATCCTTACAACGCCACAACACCCCACATCTACCATCGCTGCACTAGTAACTCTCTACAACCTCCCACACAACCTCTAACGCATGCAACATCTGTCTCTGACTTTCATGTAGCCCATCCAATCTCTTCCTCACATGCAGATATCCTTCCAGTGCTGCAATCTCCCTAGCAATCTCTCCTTCCATCCACGCCATAGCACACACGCAAACCTCTCCTTCCACCCACGTATCACACACTCCAAAGAACACAACAGCAGCTCTAAGCAGAACACTCACGAAACAACATCACAATTCCAATCCTTCACCAAAGCACAACAATAATGCACCCAGCCCCATTTATTTATTTATATTTTTAAAAATTTATATTTTTATACCTTTTTAATTACTTTTAGTTTAATTTCAATTATTATTCAGTTGTTGTTAATATTTTGCAAGTAATTTTTATTTATCTTGTTTAGTATAATGGGCCATTCTAAGGCTACAATCAAGACCGCAACAAAAGGCAACTCACTGATGAATGTTAAATATGTTATAGGCTCGAAAACTAGTACCACACAAAAGCGTGCACGGATAATGTTCATATGCTCACCATTTAGGGAAGTCCTCAATTATTTATTGTCTTTGATTAACTTTATTAAGTGTAAATATCTTATGCATACATTAGGGAAAATGTATGATTTATAAATTAATTATTCCTCATAATAGCTTCATAATTTTCTGATTGTTGTTTGTGAATAATTCTTAAGTTAGGAAGCATTTTTGGTTTAAGATCTAATGCATAAGAGAGACAAGCATGACTATTCTTTTCATTAAATTTTTTCAAAGTATCTCATTGATTTTGTTAAATGAAAAGTGTGCAAGACTTGATGTAATTTTTGACACCTACATGAGCTTTGAGCCTAAGAGCATTCATCATATATGTGCTCATATATCTTTTTGTTGTGTGTCATTAAACATAGCTTGTCTATGCTAGAACTTGCTTTCGAATACATGCTGAGACCACATTTTTTATGAATTTGTGTATAAAGATGATGAGGCATTTAATATAACCGTTTTTTGACTTAAACACACCTACCACACTTTTTATCCTTAGAAAACCAATTTGACTCTTTCTTTCTTACATAATAACCTTGTTACAAGCCGAATTTATCCTTTTTTGTTGATATCCTTAATAATTTTGAACCCTTAAATTGAAGGAATTGTATCAAGCTTATTTGCATAAGATTTTGACTATTTCCATGAAAAGTTAATTAGATGATTCAAGTTGCATTGTTTTAATTTTTTATAGAATGGAGGAGAAGAAAAAAATCCTTTTTGATATTTTTGTTTTTTTAAAAAAAGACAAAAAGAAAAAAGGAGACAAAAAAAGAAAAGAAAAAATGATTGAAAGAGATGTTATTTGAGTTTAAATTTAAGTTGATACTTGTATGGATAAGTTTGTATGATTCCCTTCAATTTATTTAACCAAAAAGTTCCTTTTGTCATATAAGCCACGTTACAACCCTTATTAAATCCTTTTGATTTATACATTAGGTTCATTTTGTTTAAGTGGTGCAGATATGAATCTTAAGCAAGCTTATGGAAATAACTCGCTATGTTTTGATTTGAGAGTTTAATGAATCCTAAACACTTTAAGTGCATAGAGTGAAATCATTGTAAGGATGTCAAGTTTTGTTCATTTGATTTTGATAGAATTGATGAGATGCTATGTTTTAACAATATGTCCTATGAATGCTTATTCTCTCAATTGTTATTTTATCTTTAACCCCTAAATGTGAATTAGCTCTTGGATATTTTTGGATGACATAAAAAGAGATGAGAGGCTATTGTGAAGATGATTAATGTATTGAATTGACGTATGCTTAAGGACAAGCATGAGATTGGTGTAGGGGGAATTTGATAAGATCTCATCTTGACTAATTATTTGATATTATCTCCTTTGTTTTGAATTTATTTTTATGCTTAAATATGGAAATTAATGTTTGTTTTGTTTTAGGAGACGAAAAGTAGAAATTGTATCAAATTAGGACACTATTGATGATAATGACAAATTTTGGATAAAGTGAAGAGATTGTTACAGTAAATAAGGTTGATCACTTGAAGAGTTAGAGTTTGACCGGAAGACTTCGCCTTATCCTTATCATGAAGGAGTTTGATTTTGAATTCGTTTTAGATAGACATCTTTACAAGTTAGAGTTAAATTAGGATTAGATTAGAAAACTTTGTAAAAGGGGCGTTTCTCACAACAGAAAAGGGTTCTCAATTCTTAAGTTTTTAACAATTCTTAGTTTTTCTTTTATCTTTGTTATTGGAGCAAAAGCCATGTGTGGCTAAACTCATCGTTTTGATTCAAGAGATTCAATACTCTAATTGTAACTTTGTGAGGTTTTGTGTTCTAAAACTTTAATTCACATTTTAATTCAAGTATTTCTTGTTTTGAGTTCTCATATTTCATGAATGATTGATATTTTAATTTGACAATTTAATTTAATATTGATTATTCTATCGCTATCCAAGAATTCAATGATTCGTAATTGTCATGAAGGAATGGTACAAGTGACAAATAGGTTATTTATGAATTTTCATATTCTTCAACGTATGATAAACCAAAAAACTAAATTGAATAATTGTAGCTATCTCGATTTTTTAATTTAGGGTTTAGTCTTTTTAACGGAACTTATTGATATCATTTATTTGATATGGAATGCTATCACCCCCGGTCAATGGATGGTACGTTTTGGTTTGGATGCTGGATCTGAACTATTTAATTTAAGAAAATTTGTGACTTATTACGGCTATCCTAATATACTTTAGACTAACTGCTTGAATCGTGACAATATTCTTTTTAAACCGATGATCAATGTTACAATTAAATGAGATCTTTTCCTTGAATCACAGTTTGGTAATCTTGACTTTCTTGTATTCAAATTCAGTTGATTTAATTTGTTTTTGTATTAATTTCAGTTAATCAGTTATTTAATTAAAAATCCCCTATTTAATTTTATTGCTTGAAATTGAGAAATTTGTGTTTAGTTTTCTAGGGATTCGACCTAGTTCCACGAGTACTACAAAAGCTTGGAGAATTGGTATTATTTTAGGGGCTTCGACAACCCGACCAAAATGCCTATGAAGATCCTCACCTGCACGTCCATTAAATTTAGGCAATAAATTTAAGAAACCTAAATTCAACTTCAAAGGTCTTTCCAAGACTAAGAAGACAATGCATGAAAGTTGAAATTCTACTGTAAGTTGCTTCAAGGTAGTTGCGACCTTTTTTATCCTTTTGTCTTCTTTTTCTAACTTGATGTGTACTTCATTTTCTTTTCTGTCTCTTAATTTCATAAAAATTACCTTTTGTTTCTTTACCTTTTTTTAAAACAAAAGAATTGATAGCTACGATTCAAGAATAAATAAATAAGCTAGGCAATTAAAACTTTCCCCGAAATGACATCAAAATTGATACATGTGGTTAGGCATATACAAATTAAATCTTTTTTCTAATTTGTTAAACAAATTAGCATATGGAAAATAAGCGTTGATCTACAAGAAAGTTAATTTAGTAATTTAGTTTATTTGTTATAATATTTTAATTAAAAATTGTTCCAACAAATCAATTTATAATTTTTAAAGAGACAATTATATCCTAATAATTTCGCTCGTATAAAAGGAATTTCATAGCAAAATATAAAAATCATCAACACTCATGTAATGTTCTCTTTAACCACATTAGTAAAATACATCAAAACTTAACAAAATGAAATTCATTCAACCAATATTCAAAAAGCTGATAAATTGTTTTATAACTCAATAAAAATCAACGTAAAACTCAAAATACCCAGCATTAGTCATAAAACATGAAATATGAATTTTCCTTACATTAACATAAAAAATTACGATCTAATTTAATCAACACTTTAGTTATTAATTCACCATTTAAATGCTAGCAAATTCCGTTATGTCATGAACGTAATCTTAAAACATAGAATAAAGAAAAACATGAAAACTAAAGAGCTTATAGCTTTTAAATTACTTCCAAACTCAATCCAATACAACTTAAGTAATTTATTGGACAAATCAAATAATAGGTAAAACAAGAAGTATGTATTTAAACATTTAATTTGCTCTCCTAAACTTAAAACAACTTGATTAAAGATTTTACAGCCCAGAGTAAACCATTGGACACTTCTTTTGAAGGTTAAAATCTAAATAATTCTTCACAAAATTCAGTTGGATAGCCCATTTTTCATCTCGTAATACTTTTAAATTAATCTTTAATTAGAAAATTACACTTCTAGTTCAGACACATATCTTTACATAATTACAACGATTCTATAAACTAATAAACCATTAAAAGAAAAATTCAAGCTCTATCGTAACCATATTAATGAACATATTCGTATAAAATATCCCATGCATAGTTCTTTTGAGTACAATATATGAAGTTATGTTATTTTTCAAATTGAGAAGAGATTAAATATGCATAATAAAATAAAACACACCTAAAGGAAAATAAAAACTTGGGCTACAAAATCGATATAAACCTAATCATTCTTTATTTCAACTTTTCATTTTATTACGAATCAATCATTATGTTCAATTTTAAACCTCAAAGTTAAATTTAAGTTTCACTTTAACCAACTATAAGACATGTAGAAATGAACCTACAATCGCACACAACAATTCAAAACATAGGATTAAATATCCTATTGTTGGTGTCTTAGACATCTTGTAAATCAAGAACAAGGAGTTAGAAACAGTTAGAAGTTAAGTCTTTGTAAAGTCTGTTAACGATGTTGACAGCCAAGTGTATTAATACAAAAAAGAGAGTAAATGAAAATTACTTCATTCTTCTCGTATACTACAGTCCTCTACGATTTACAAATTCATACATACGTTTGAAAAACAAGATTGGTATCAGAGCGTTATTGAAAGGTCTTAAGGGATTTGTGGAGCATTTCGTCGAACAAGTTAGCAGTATATCGAAGAAGTGGTCACCATACACAAATGGAAGGACTATCCAACATGCATGCACCTCTGTTCGACGGAGAGTCATATCAAATATGGGCAGTGAAGATGTAGACGTACCTTGAAGGGTTAGATTTGTGGGAACCAGTCGAAGAGGACTATCACGTGGATCCATTGGCAGACAACGCAACAGTAAACCAAATGAAGTATCAGAGGGAGAGACTTACCAGAAAAGCCAGAGCCAAGTCGTGTCTATACGCTGCAGTAAGTCCCTCTCTGTTTACGAGAATCATGCACCTGAAATCTTCCAAGGAGATATGGGATTATCTGAAGGCTAAGTACGAAGGAGATGAGAGAGTGAAGAGTATGAAGGTGATTAACTTGATGAGGGAGTTCGACAGACTCCAAATGACAGAGGATGAATCAGTCAAGACGTACGCCGGAAAACTACAGGATCTTGCAGATAAGATTCGACTTCTTGGAAGCCGTTTTGAAGATGAAAAGATTGTTCAGAAGATGTTGATCTCTCTTCCAGAAAAGTTCGAAGCAACCATCATTTCTTTGGAAAACACCAGAGACATGGCAGACTTGAAGTTGTCGGAGTTGTTAAGTTTTCTACAAGCTCAAGAACAGAGGAGAGCAATGAGGTCGGTAGACGTGACTGAGGGTACACTAAGGGCGAGTCAGAAAGCTAGTGGAGGAGGGAAGAAGAAGTGTTGGAACAAAGGTGGCGCAGAAGGCAAGAAGCAAGAAAAGCAAGAAGCGTCAGAAACTTCGGCCCAATCTGAAAAGGAACCATGCAAACATTATGGTAAGACTAATCACCCTCACTATAAATGCTGGAGAAGACCTGATGTCAAGTGCAGGAAATGCAAGAAGTTTGGGCACATTGACAAGTTCTGCAAAAGCAAGGAGCAAGCGCAAACTTATGAGGAGGCTCGAATTGCAGACAAGAAGGATGAGGATCACTTGTTTGTTGCCTCCTGCCACAACACCAGTGTCTCAGCTGATAGCTGGCT
>JAOTAZ010000004.1:13331371-13345242 GCA_025629785.1 Erythroxylum oxycarpum
TTTTGCCTATGTTAGTGTTAGCAATGCAAAAGACAAAATGAAATGCTTTTGTGTTTAGACAAATTAGGAAATGTCAGTTTAGTCAACTTTACTCATCAGTTCATGTGTTTATCCTTTAGCAAAAAAACCAGTTTGTATCAGAACATGAAGGAGCTGCATAAAAGGCCCCTTGCTGTTCATTTTCAAAGTAGAGTGAAGGTAAGAAAAACCAGAAAACTCTCATCTTCTTCATTTTCGTATGCATGAAAAAAAAAACCAGAATTTTTCAATTCAAGAACACTTTCCTTCAAGTTTCCAATCTTCTTATGTTTTGTTTTTTTTTTCCAGTATTGTCTTTGATTTTCCAGCAGCTAGTATTTTAAGTTGAGCAGAGAAAGTTTAGTTTATGTTCTGTTTTGTTAAAAAAAAATTCAAAACCATTTTCAGATTTCTGGTTTTTTGAGTTTCATCAAAGAGTAGTTGTAGTTTTAGTTTCGATTCTGTTTTGTATGAAAAAGTGAGGGAAAGACACACACATACCCAACATACACACAAATCAAAACACTTACAAACCAGAACACACAAAAAACAGAGAGAGTGAGAGCCAACATATCAGCCTACACAGCAGCTTACACACGAAGTTCAAAGAAATACAGCAAACTTACTTTATGTTGAAGCAGTCGTGGAGGTTCCATCTTCCAGCTCTCAAGTCCTCAAGTCAGAAGCTGTTCTTGTCAGTAGAAAGGAGAAAACAAATCATCACTCAGTAGTTCACTGAAACAAGAAGAGAAGTAAGATTGAAGAAATCAGTAGCAGTGCACTTACCTGTGGAGTTCGATTGGAGGAGGGTCTATCATCAAATCTTCAAGTGATTAACTCTTCCTGGACAGCAGTGTGGAGAAAGGCAGCACTTTCCACAAGGCCATTATAGCGGCCAGTGTACTAGTTTATTTTGGAAAGGGGGCAAAGGAATCTGGATATCTCCAGCGAAAAACCACTCTGAAACAGGTTTGCTTCCTACACCACGACACCAAGGTAGCAAACTTAGTTATAACAAAAACTTGAGAGGAACCAACGTGGAACAGTAAGCGGTTTGATGAAAAAAGGTTGAGAGGATTATGTTTTTGGTGCAACGAAAAATATGCACCGGGACATAAATGTCAGTTTCAATTGTACATGGTGGAGGAGGAGGAGCCAACTGAGAGTGAAGTATTCTGTGAGGAAAGGACACTGATAAGCCCTAGGGTATCCTTGGAGGCGACGTGGGCCTTGAAGGATGAAGTTGAGTTCAAGTAGATGAGGGTAAGGGGCAGTTTTTTGAAGAAACCACTCCACATTCTCATAATTAAATAGCGGAAGCACACATAATTTCTTAGACGATAAGATGATTAAAAAGGTTCAAGTGGAGGTGACGGAAATACTGGTGTTAAAAATCATGGTCACTGGGCATTTACCTTTCCTTAGGTCGGATCATTGCCCTATGCTTGTCCAACGGGAAAAACGCCTGTTAGCGCGCCTCCAAGGTATTCAGAGGACAATGATAGGGGAAAATTTGGACTCGCTCTCCGATCGAGAGGACAAACTTAGTGGAGAAATGATGAAGGTTTGAGGAGGAAAAATTTTGGCACCAAAAAGTCCAGAGTGACTGGATCTCAAAAAGGGACCGAAATACCAAGTACTGCCATACCCTTTCCCTCTCCAAGCGGAAGAAATTGCAGATAAAGGGTCTTACGGACTCTTCGGGAAATCTCATCTCTGATCCCGCCTAGCTGTGCCAGTTACCCAGAGATTATTTTGTTAGCTTGTATACCCAAGAAGCAGAACCCATCACTTGCCACCTGAGCTCTGGAGCTTTCCCTCCACTCTCGGATGCTAGTCTTCAGAACTTACATCAGCCTATCCAAGACTCCAAAATTAGGGCGGTCGTTTTTTACATGAACCCCAATAAAGCTCCTAGGATAGATGGCTTCAACGCCCTTTTCTTTCAGAAACAATGGGGACAAGTCGGGCCGAAGGTGGTAGTGTACGTGTAGGAAGTTTTCAGGCTAGGGAGATGGGAATGGGATTTAAATCAAACCACTCTGGTCCTAATTCCCAAAATACCTTCCCCATGACTATGACACAGTTCCGGCTGATAAGCCTCTGCAATGTGTTGTATAAGATCATTTCTAAAGTCATTGTTAATCGGTTGAAACCCCAAATGGACTGGCTAGTTCAAGCGCCCCAAAGCAATTTTGTTCCTGGACAACAAATAACAGACAATATTATCATCGCCCAGGAAGTCATCCATTCTATGCGTAAGAAGAAGGGGAAGACAAGATTTTTGGCGCTCAAGGTGGACCTAGAAAAAGCCCATGAGCGGCTTCGATAGGACTTTATCCAAAATATGTTATAGGATATTGGACTTCTCAACCGTTTATCTCGCTCATCATGAAGTGTGTTACGACTGCGACCTTACGAGTTACATGGAAAGACAAAGTCACGGAACCCTTTCACCCCTCAAAAGGTATCAGACAAGGGGACCCCCTCTCATCCTACCTTTTTGTTCTTTGTATGGAAAGACTTGGTCATCTTACCATGCGAAAGGTGGAACAAGACCTATGGTCTCCAATTAAATTGAGCCCAAATAGGCCTCCGTTATCTAACATTTTTTTTATCTATGACCTAGTTTTCTTCGAGGAAGCTACGAGCACTCAAACCCAAGTCATGACGCACACGTTGGAAGAGTTTTGTCTAGCTTCAGGTCAATAGGTGAACACAGACAAAACTCGGATCTACTTCTCCAAGAATGTTTCCCCTTCCCTTACGCGTAAGCTCAGCCACGCCTTACACATTGCTAGTACAACCAACCTTGGGAAATATCTTGGAGTCCCGCATTTACATGAAAGGACTTTTAGACAAACGTACCAATATATCCTTGATAAAGCTCGCAAGAAACTAGCAGGATGGAGGGCAGGTGTTCTGTTGCTCGCCGGCTGAGTTACGCTTACTCAGTCTATCATCTCAGCGCTGCCCACCTTTAAGATGCAACTCGTTCGTCTCCCATGGCAGTTATGTGATGACTTGGAACGCATCATGCAAGACTTTGTTTGGAACTCTTGGGAGGATCACCGAAAATTACATCTGGCTAATTGGGAAACGATTTGTAAGCCCAAAAAAGCCAGGGGATTGGGCATAAAATGAATTCGGCTGTCCAATGACGCATTCCTGGCTAAATTGGGCTAGGTGGTGATTACCCAACCCCAAGCTCTAGGTCAAGATCATACGAACTAAATACAGCTTCGACCCATATCATATTTCCCCTAATATCGACAAGCCCAGAGCTTCAAGCTTTTGGCGGGGAATCTCTGCAGCTTGGCATGTAGTTCACCACAGATTAAAATGGACCCAAGGCAATGGACAACGAATTCTATTCTGGTGGGATAATTGGTTACAAGACTAGGGGCCTCTCCTCTATGTGGCGGCTTCCCTTATTCCCGATAGTATCCTATACCCTATAGTTGCGGACTTCAAGAATGAGGATCGTCTTGGAAGTGGACTTTATTCCAAAATTACCTCCCCTCCAATGTCTGCTTGGCTATTGCAGGCATCCCCACATTTGCGGATAGTACGACTAAAGATACAACACAATGGGGACTGACTGCACATGATCGATTCTCGGTGGAGTCAGCTTACAGTTTGCTGGCAAGAATTACCACCGAGGAGTCCAATCATCTCTGGGCTCTTATCTGGAAATGGCCAGGATCGCAACGCATAAGGACTTTCCTGTGGTTAATGACTAAAGGAAAGTTGTGACTAACTATCAACGAATGGTTCGCCACCTCACTGTTGACAGTAGCTGCCACTTATGTGGAAGGGAAGAATCCACTCTTCATGTCATGAGGGATTTCCCCTGGGTCAAAACCTTCTGGGCCGCTCTGGTGGGTCCTTATTTCTTCCTTCCTGAACAAGAGTCGTGGGTACGATCTAACCTCACGAAGCATGCACAGATGCAACATATAGCCTGGGCACCTATTTTCGGTGTTGTCTGCTGGTCTTTATGGCACTGGTGAAATAAAAGTATTTTTGAACCTGACTTCGTCTGGCCAGCTGACGGCACCAAACAAGTTATGGAGTATGTGGACTGGATCATTTGGGCAAGGACAACGGAAAGTTGTATGCAACCCTCTGTAGGCTTACCCCTAGGGAGCCTCATCGGATGGAAAAAAACCACCAGTAGATTAGGTTAAGTTGAATACAGATGGCGCAGTAAAATCAGGGACGGAGATTGTTAGTGCAGGGGAAGTTCTTTGAGACTGCCACGGTCAGTGGCGCGGAGGGTTCTTCCACCATATTGAACATGGCTCGCCGTTAACTACAGAGCTTTGGGGCGTTCACTCAATGTAGCACCCCCTTACCGTAGGGTATACACCGGGATGCCCGTAGGTCATTCCGATATATATCCTGCGACAAAAAAGAACTACGAAAAATACTACTATACTCTACATGGCATCATAATAATAAAACAACAGTATAAAAATCATAAATTTTTTAAAACGAAACTTTTTCCATTTCATTTCATCAAATCAGTAATTTACAATTGTCATTGTTTCCTGTCTGTACATTACTCCACAAACTTAGTACAATTTGCTACATCTACAGGGAAGATATATCTATCTAGGTCATCTCAAAAATCCCAGCTGATCGACCTGTGAGCCATTACTTCTGTCGTCAAAAGATTTACATGGCTCGAAAAGTCCCTTTGGAGCTAGGAGCCTACTCTCGATCCTGAAAAGACAACATTGCAATTTTGGTGAGTTTTGCGAACTCAGCGAGGTAACCGTCATCGATGGTTCACTCAATTCATGCAACACTCAAACATAATAGTTATTTCATACAGTCACATTCAGAAGTACCACATGATTGAACTCAAGCCAATCACAATTATTTCTCAATTGCATTTTCAGAAATACTACATGATTGATATCACAGACATATAAGGCATTTTATCCTTTCACCCAATCAAAAATATTCAATCAAATGCATATGGAATGCGTATGTAACACTTTTCCCATTTATTACAGTGTTATGACAGAGCGCCTAAACTGTCCCAATATGAGCACATTATTCGTTGAGCATGAGGCTCTGAAATCACTGTGGGCTCGAGGTCCAAGTATGGTGAGCTTTTAGCTCTCGGTGGCTGTTCCGGTCACAACTGTCATTATCTGTTCATACATTCATGTATGCAATGCATATGTCACAATTAAGCATCAATTTATCGCAATTAATCCACATGTCACAATGTATCACATCATAAACAGATAGTTCACAGATTCATAAACAAGTAACACTTCTATGTCATAACTCCCAATACATCAGACCTTCTGTCCGGAATCCACAATCATAATCAATCACAAACCCACCATTATCTCCACGATGAACATATAATAATCGAGAAAACCATCTAGGTCACTCACCAATAGCTTCCGAAGCTAATGCCTGGAAGTTTCGGCAACGTCTGTGACTTGACGTTCCAACTGCACCTCTATACAATTCAAAGACACATCTATCACAATTTGTACAATCAGAAATATTCAATAATGCACATGTAGCGATTAAAAAGTGTGCAATGCATGTTCGTGACATTCCCGGCATTATTCCCAAAATTCTCATCACAAAAATTCCCTCTAAAAATTAGAAATCTACAGACAACAAAATCACTCAATTTGGACTTTTATCGGTCCAATTATTAATAAAACATGGACCAAAAACTAATTACTCGATCCCCTTACTTTGACCTAATCGATCCACGTCAATTTCATCTCTAAAAATTTCCAATTTCACATAGAAATGAAATTAAATAATTCACGAATCTGATGCCTCGAGAATCAGTCAATCGGACGTCAGACGGACAAGATATAAGAAAAGGAATGGAAGAAATAAGAAAATAACAAAAAATAATCAAAAATCAAAATTCTCATAAGCTCGCGATCGCGAGTAGTGGAGCAATCAGAGCTGCTCGCGATCGCGAATCGCGAATAACCAGAGGCGCTCGCGAGTGCAACTAGCTCGCAAGTGCGACTTTAACAGTTATCTCGCGATCGCGAAATTCTGTTTTTCCCCTCTTCTTTCATCCGAAATTCCATCAAGCGCAACTTTTCACACAATTATCCAAAAATTACAAATAAGGTCTCATTTGAAAGATAACAGGTCACCCTACAAGTTTCATGAGAACACAAAAGCCAATTTCACCTTTAAGGGTGTCAAAAATGCAATCAAAGTGACTGCCTTCATATGCACATTCAAAACAGTACCCATTCTTCACAAACTCATATCTTCCCATTCCCTTTGCCAAAAATTCCAAACTTTATATCAAAAGAAAGATCAAAACATATTCTACAACTTTCATGAACAATTTGGAAGCAAATTCAACCTATAGACACGTCAAATTCTCAACCAAAGTTTCTGCCTACATAAGCCACCCCCAATAGTAACACAATCTTTCAACAATCATAACTTCTTATATCCTTGTCCAAAAATTCCATATTTTATAGCCATGAAAAGATCATAAAGTATACTACAAGGCTCATGAAGGACTTGGAAGCAATTTCTATCTCTCACTAGATCAAAATCTCCATTTATTGTGACTGCCCTGTTTAAGGGTGTTAAGTCAATATATAACCTATACCATATCACAACTTTACAAACTCATAACTTACAATCCATATATCCAAAATTAGCATATTATATCTTATTGTAAAGCTGAAACATTCCTCTACAACTTTCCATAAGACCCTTTAAGCTAATTGAGACCATAACAGTCCAGAATTTTACTTCAAAAATAGAAATCACAAAACCTACATTGAGGACTAGGTTCCAAACACAATGTATAGTAACATCTGAAAATCAACAGGTCATAACTCTCAATCTACAAATCGAAAAATCGCATACTTAGTGGCAATAGAAAGATAACAAGAAAATCTTCAACTTTCATTAAGACCAATTTCACAAATTCAACTTAAATCAATCTAGAAAAATGCATCAAAGTTTCAGGTCCCCTTTCTCAGTTACTGTTCATATAGCACCTATAACTCACTTTCAAGGCCAAATTCAAACTCCTTCAAGCCACAATTAGGCAGCACTTCCTTCATAACAATTTTAGCCAAACTTCTAAAGTTTAATTCAAGCCAAACCTCATCTCAATAGGATAACCACATCAAGAGTTATGGCAAAAACATTGAAACATGAACAAAGTCACAATTCCAGCTTTTACACCTAAACCAAATCCTATCACTTCCAATAGCATTTCTACTCCAATTAGCATCCAATTTAGTCAAGTAATCAACCAAAATTTCATCAAGACCTCACTTAATCACCTAGCCATAAAATGGCAGCACACACACACACAATTGTCTTCCCTAAATTTCCATTCATCTAGCATCACAAAATCAATCCAAAACACTTACACCATTCCAAAACCAATCCACAACATATTCACTCATTCATTTACATTCATCCTTAATCAATCAAGAAAACAACCTACCTATTTCAACCAACACAATTCTCATGCAATTAGATGAACAAACATCACAATTCATGCATTAAATGAACAATCAAAACTGAAAACATAATCTTACCTAATCAAGCTTTAAATTCTTCACTTCTCCAAATTAATCACACACTCCTAATTTCCACTCACCACACACAACACCATCTTCATCTTAAGGGGTTGGTTGAGGGCTTGGTTAAATTTTCATGCACAAGGAAGAGCAACCAAAGAGGAAAAGAGTGGAAAAGAGGAGCAAAATTCCAAGAGGTAACAAAGGAGAGAACCAACGATGAAGGAGGGAAAAGAAGGAAAAAAATTCACCAAATAGTTTTGCAAGATGAGAGCATCGTGAATGAAGACTAAACCACTTATTTTAATCAAAAAGTAACCTATCATGGTGGCATGTTAGGCAAGTGACATGTGTCACTTGCCACATGTCACAATTTTATAAAATCACTAATTTCTTTCCAAAGTCAAGTCTAATTTCTACCCCAATTTCTCTCAAAATTCCAATGGCTCAAAGCAATAAATCCTAAAAGCATATATCAAATTTTTCAGTACCATTGGACAGTCATTTCCAGTACCGAAAACCAATCAGTCCGTCGCTTAGCGATTTTTTCCCGGTCCAGAAATTTCCCCCGAAAAATTCCAGAAAAATGCCTAAAATCTCCCAAAAATGAAAAACAAACAAAAAATCACTTCAATTAATTTTTCAAGCACAAATACCACATTTTTCACAACAAAATCACATTTAGGCACATATACCGGAAAATGTCATGAATGCATGTACATTCATTTTCATGTGCAAATTTTACTATTCACATGTAAGAATATGCTTGAATATTTCAACATAATCCTAACCACTCTCAGCCCTTTTCAAATTACTATTCTACCCTTTTCATCGGGGGTGGGATGTTACACCAATTTATACATCTAAAGATATATTCAATCATGTTAAAGGAAAAAATTCAAATCACTTATATTTATGCAGTAGATTATGCCTTCCAAATGAATAAATTATGGGAAGACATAGAGGAGATGACAAAATCCATCGAAGAACCTTGGATGGTCTTAGGTGGCTTCAACTATATTCTTTATTTTCGTAAAGCTGAGGGTCTTAGTAATGGATCGGTTAAGATGGATAAGGGTCTCAAAGATTGCTTAAGTAACTTAAGTTGTTAGACCTTACTTTCAAGAGTAACCTCTTCATTTGTAATAACAAATAAGAAGATAAATATTTCTAAGAAAAAAAGATGGATAAAGGGATGATCAATTCAGATTAGATATCAAAATTCCCAAAATTCAATATCCTAGTTCAATAACTTTAGATTTTTAAATCTTGCACCTTTGGCAACCAATATGGAGTAATATACAAGTCAGTGAAAATATCCATTCAGATTCTTCAACCGTATAATTGAAATAGAAGATTTTGAAGATATTATCAAGTTAGGACTCAATAGCCCAATTGAAGGATATAAAGCTTTCAAATTGGTATCTAGACTGAAGATCATTAAAGATGAGCACAAAAGGATAAACAAACAAAAATATAGTTTTGAAATCCAAAAGGAAGTGGAACAAGCTAAGATTGGACTTAATAATATCTAGGATTTATTAAATCTAGACCTACCGAACCACAATTTGAAAGAAAAATAGAAATTACCCTTAACAACTATCTTTCTCTCCTTAAAGCCTACCATTCATTACTTAGACAAAAGGATAGAATTAACTGGCTTAAGGAGTGAGATTCAAACTCTGCCTTTTTCTTTAAATCTATTCAAAGTAGGAGAAATTCCAACAAAATCATAAGAATTCTAGACTCAATGGATACCCTTGTCTTTAACCAAAACAAGCTTAAATAATTAACCTTCTTCCAATTTCATTCATTTTTATGACCAATATCCCTTTCCTCAAGCTCCTATGAATATCTTTCCAAATTCATACCCTATATCTAAAACAACTTCAAATATATTATTTTCTTTCCCTCGTAACTAATGCAGAAATTAAGAATGCCCTTTAAAGCTTTAATTGCAACAAATCTCTAAGTCCTGATGTTCCCAATACCTGCTTCTTCCAAAAATCATGGCATCTTTTAGAACCCCATATTTGTAGCATGATCAAGGAATTCTTCAACTCTGGTATCCTACTCAAAGAACTTAACAAAACCTTCATTTTCTTTATCCCTAAAAAGCCTAATCCATCTTCCTTCTATGACTTCAGACTTGCTGTAATATCCTATACAAAATTATCCCGAGCATCCTTGCTCTAAACCTTAAACTTCCAACCAAATTTTCTCAATCTAGTTTCATTATAGGTAGGAGCATCAAAGACAACCTATTGATAGCTCAGGAAGTGTTGAAGGATTACCATTCCAATAAAATTATCAAAAGTTATGCCATGAAGATTGACTACACTAAAGCTTTTGACTTCCTCAACTGGTCATTTCTGATTCATACCCTCGAAGATTTTAGATTCCCTTCTAAGTTCATCAATTGGATTTATTAATATATGTCCTTTCCATCCTACAATATTCTAATCAATGAAAAAACAATAAACCACAAACAGAAAAAAGGCATTAAATAAGGTGATCCTATCTCTCCGTATCTTTTTACTATACCAATCGAGGTTCGTACAAGGTTGATAAACTATAAGATAGCTCAAACTATATTCTTCAAATAACACTATAATTACAAGAGGATCAAATCTTCAATCTATCATTTGTTAATGATCTTTTGCTACTTAGTGGAGCTAATAAAAAATTTGTCCATTTATTACTTGAAGGGTTAGATGAGTTTGCTGGAGTCTTTGGGACTGGTTATAAATAAAGCAAAGAGTCAGATTTTTATGTCTAATAACTTTGGCTACATAATTTAGTCTCCTTCTCAAATCTTAAGTCTCTAATTATCAATAACTCCTTTCAAATATTTAGAATAACTTATTTCAGCCTTCAAAATCTCATACTAGGACTTTAAACCACTATTTGATTTAATATAAACCAAAAATCAAGTTGGATATCTAAAAACCTCTCCTATCCTTAGTGTAATGCGTGTCTACTAGAGTTCTCATGTTGTTATCCCTATCAAGATCATAAAAGATATAGAAAGGGTCTTCTGCAACTATTTATGGAGTGAATTCGACAATATGAAAGGTTTTCCCAAGGACAAATGGTTTGGAGTATGCTCTTTTAGAAGGCATAGATGACTTAGAACAAAAATTAATAAGAATAACAAATAAAACACTAATGGAAAAAATGATTTAGGGTTTATACAATGAAAGAGAGAATTTGTAGGTAAAATAGATGAATGAAGAATATATAAAAGGCTCTAACTTCTTGAAAATGATACCTCTAGCCAACTCCTCTTCAACCATAAAACTTATTTTAAACCTTAAAGAGGTTATTAGGAAGGAATGAAACATATAATAGGTAATAGGGAGCAAACCAACTTTTGGTTTAATAATTGGGTTGAATAAGGTCCTATTCATTTCCTACAAACTTATATCTCTTTTTAATGTGCTCTATCTAAAGATTCTAAAGTCATCATTTCAGTTATCCTAAATAGTTAGTAGTTATGTCCAACAAGGGGCTTAAATGTTACCTTTCATTGCTTCCTTACTTACATGCCCAACCAAGGACAATAGGACAAAGTTATATAGATCAGAGATCCTTCTAAAAGAGTCTCAATTGGCTCCTGTACTAATTTTTTCAACACCTCAAATCATGAGGTGATATAGCATGATATAATGTGGTTCAAGAATAAAGTTCCAAAACACTCCTTTATAATGTGGATAGCTATGACACTATAATAATTCTTAGAACACAATTTATCCAAATTATACCCAAATTAGATCATTAATTACGAAAACCCTCATTAGTTTCAAAAATAATGTTCGTTAGTCACAAAAATTACATATACAAACATGACTATCTAAACTGTCATATTCAAAATTATGTACAATAAAATGACTTTTTTCAATTTAATTTGTTAGCCCTACTTAAACTCCACTCTATCAGTCACGTAGACTGGAGTTATAGTCAATCTTTCTATCTCCTAAAAAAATATAGGGACAAAGATGAGTTGCCTACTTAATAAGGGTAACTAACTATACCCTTAAAATTAAATAACTTAATATAGATAGAAATTAGTCAAATGATTAAAACGTACATATAATACTAAAATATAAAATAATACTCTACCTATCCAAATGCTCTATGAACATATACAATTTTATCTTTAGTAATGATTGATACTAATATTATTTTCTGACTGTCATTTATATTTTACCTTATTATCAACTAAATTGGCTATGCTATGATTAACCTAGTAGGCTTACATTCAATAATTTATTTGCTCATTTCTACTCATCATAATCACTCACTAAGTGGAAATGTAATTAAATGTATAGATATTGGCATAGGATACCTCAATTCCTCAATCTAGTATAGTACTTAACCATCAACACAGGACATCTCTAAGATTCAGGATATCTTAGTACCACTCCAGTATCCAGCCATGGACACAGAACATCCCTAAGACTCAAGATGCCCTGATACTTGCTCCAGGGACAAGTACCTAGCCATCGCTCAGTCATATTCAAATAACCCATCAATCTATGACCACCAAATATAGGTTATCGTAGGCAAGCCATAGATTCATAATTTACACAATTTATTATCAACCTTTTATAAGTTAGTCTTTATTTAATTTCATGAACATAATTTATTTACCATAATATTCCTAATAGTACACATATATAACTAAAAATTTTATCTCAAGCAATTCGCCTTATATATAACAAAATACAAATGTGGAACATTTTGTTATTTGTTAATTATTTATGCAATAAATAAATACAATCCATATATTTGAGAAATTCATATATGTAATTATTAATTTAATTAATGAGTAATTCAAAATAGGATTCACTATGAAATAATTTATTAATATCAAAATTCGAAGTTTTAAGAACTGTACACTATTCTAAGAGTACAGTCTAAAGTTATTTTTACCTGATTTTCAAACTCAACTAATTGATAAGTCTAATATGCTCCTTAATTCATCCCTCCGACTTAGACATTATAAAATTCTATTAAACTTATTAATTTTTTTCAAATAATCTAAAATTATTCTCTTTTCTATTTTATTCTTAATAATTAAAATATTCTTACTTTACCTAATCACTATAATTATTAAACTACCCTTAGCTATTAAAGATCTTATTTTAATCAAATTTGTCATTAATCTAATGATCTATGAAATCTGGAAGGAGTGGATTAGTAGAAGATTTCACAATCAAATTTGTCATTAACCTAATGATCTATGAAATCTGGAAGGAGAGGAGTAGTAGAAGATTTCACAATTCCAAGCAAGAAAAGAAATCACTAGAGTACCATATCTTAAGAAGCATTCATAAGCTCGTAATCACAATCCAATTCAGTCCAATAATCATAGCAAGATGGAATCTTCCTTAACATGCTGGGAAATTAAAGGAATCTCTCTAACATGCACCATAGTAGTACAGAGAAATGGGAACATGGAGACATCCAACTCAATTAATAGAGAAAAAAACAGTGATTAAAACCCAAAATAGAGATGAAGCATGGAATGAAAATGTGGCAATGACTCAAGACGTCAGAACAAAACACATTCCTTTTCAACCAAATATTCAGTAGATCATCTCCAGGCGAGGGGGGTAACCAATCCTCTTAGGGAAGAATAAAAATCCAGAAGAAGAGAGAAATGTGTGCAGCACCTCTATTCAAGAACAATTCATAATCATCAGGACACCTGGTAAGAAATAAGCAACACACGTTGCTTTATTAAAACAGTGTATTCGGACTCTCTAGATCCTAGTTTTGCAAGTTAATGTTTTGAAGAAAACCTTGTTGTACTCCTAGGTAAAAAAAACATTTACCTATATTTGGCAATTTATAAAATATTTTAAATTTCCAAAAAAATTAAAATAGTACCAGAAGCATAAGGATGTATCTATTCAAAATTCTATTTCAGTTTCATTATACATAAATAAGAATCAAAACCTCATTTCACCAAATAAAGGGAGTTACTTGCTTAGATTGTGTTTCCTCTCCTATTGCATTTCCTTCACTACCTTTGGACTTAAGATGAATGAAAGATTAAGGGGCTGTTTATTTCCGTTTTTTTCTTCCGTTTTTTGTTGCTATTTTTGTAAAAAAAAAAAACAGGTCAGTAAAACGTGTTTGGTTTACTCTGTTGTAATTTTTTGTTTCTAAAAATAAAAAACCACAACAGTTTTACAAAAATAAAAAAACATCGTTTCTCTGAATTTTGACAACTTGTTTTCTTCAACAGAAAAACAACATATCCCTATTATCTGTCTCGATTAATAA
>JAOTAZ010000004.1:13393511-13410366 GCA_025629785.1 Erythroxylum oxycarpum
CTATGATTTTTGAAAGTTATTCATCTTTGTTGATGACTATATAGTCTTGGAAAATATGGGAATTGAGTAAATGTTTTAGGTATTTGAACTTAATTGGGATGTTTTGCCCGAGGATGGACAAAGCTCCTTTTTCACTTTGGTCACTCCAGTCACAACTCCTTCATCTAATCATGCATATCACTGTCATGACATGCGTCATTTCACATATTATGCTAGCAATCACTTTTATCCTGTGTACACAGTCATTTATCATATTCGTCGGATCTAAGTTCGATATCAACATTCAATTGAGCATTTATTTCTCATATTCTTATACACATAATTAACACTCCCAATACAGTCTCAAACATTGAACTCTTTGGACAATTAATTGTCCAGAATCATCAATATCACAATCATATCCAAATCATACACACACACACACATACACACACACACATATAAGAAAAACAATTTAAACAGAAGCACACATTTAATTAAGATCACACATCTACGTTACTTACAGTTTACTCCATATTAGTTATTGCCTTGATGATTTGGCAATGTCTGGATGTTTTAAGTCAATTTGTGATTCTATATCATACAATACACACATATTTACCTATTACTAACTTATTTAATCAAATAAGTGCTCAATCTTACACATGTATATATGTTATGTTTAATGCATGCTCAATTGACTATCCCGGGTATGTAACCTTATACACAAATCTTACTCACTCATTCAACTTAGCTTGTGTTCATAAGAACATCCTTATACTGTTGACATCTCATACTTTCCAAATTCATATGCATTGATATCAAACAACTCATTTCTTAAATTATAACACCATTTAAGAACTTAAACTCCTCAAACACTTAATCAATTGATTTAACATCAAACTAAGCTCATTTTAAGCCCTATTCGAGTCTAAAAGTATCAATGTATACTGTTTTATCCTTATATGACTCAACTAGAACACAAAACACAAACTCTCCTTTTTGCCAAGCATTTCCACGATCGTGGGATATGTGATCCGAGACCCACCTTCCTTTTTCTTCAAATTTTCTTCCAAACTCTAACTCCTTCATGATAGTTCTTAAACCATACCTCACTTATACTTCAAGGATACTTCAATTTCTCATCATTTCATCTCAAACTCCAAGCCAAAATCATTTAATTAACAATTCATAAACAATTTATCTCTTAGGCATCGTCAATCAAACAAATGCTTTCATTTACGCTCTTACATGTTACACCCTATTTCTTTTCCATTCCAAGAACATTATATTAGCATCTTTCATTAGCGTAAATTCATCTTCAATATACCTCTAAGCTTAACCTAATTCATTCTTAAAAAAATATAACCTAGGGTTTCTATACATCAAAAACAAAACCAATTCATTCACACATTTCAAGCACATCTCATCATCAACCTTACATGCAATTCATCTCAGTTCATCATTAACCAATCTTTAAGGATGTTATGTTCACTTATAACTCAATAAGGTAATATCTCAATATTTCCTCAATCAACAAGCTAAGTAAGTCTCCCAAACAACAAACATACATTAAGAACAAGATGGGATTAAATGGTTTCAATTTACAAAATGAGGGTTACAAAATTTTAGCAAAACTTTAAAGGTTTTAGGGATTGTGTAAAAGTGCCATAGTTGGGAGGAAAGAAGATGAAATAATAGACCAAAACATGAAAGATGGTGATCTTACAAGAGTAAGAAATGTGGGTAAGGTGTGTGGTGAAAAAGATAGACATGTGTTTTGCTAAGAGCCATACTATGTGTTTTTCTCATACACTCCCAATTGTCACTCCCTTATTAGTCCATTTGTCATTTAATCTCTATAACATATGTCACTCAACTATACCTCCATTTATCAGTCTTTTATTCAATCCAATTGTCACTCTATTATTAATGCCACATGTCACAATCTCATAGTCTTATTCAACCTAAATTCCCATGTATCATTTTATCTTGCCCTTTTTAACACTTTTCTTAGAATAAATGCACATATCACTTTATCAATAAATTCCTATTTCACTAATTATAATTCATCAAACAAAATTAAAGACATAATCAACACACAAGCACATCATAATCATTTAAGACCTTACAATATCCTAAGATCATGGTTCACATGTATATACAAATGTGATGTATACAAATGAAATGCATTTCATGAATTCTCATATGATGACTCATTCTAACAGTTAAATTCCTAAGTATAGGAATAGGCTACTACACTATTAAACAAAAATTTAACAAACAATGAATTTAAACATAAGAACTAAATAAATCAAACAAACCAAATCAAATAACAAAACAATAATTGAAAATTTACATTTAATGAAAACAATGAATGAACAAGGATTAACAATTTCATATTAAAAATGAATAACAAATAATGGAAATTGATTGATTTGTTGAACGATGATAGCACATCCTAGAATTCAACCTAGTAAGTTAATCAAAAGAGTGAAAGGGAAAATTATCTATCTTTAATACTAACCTAACCAATTACAATTTATCGAACTAATAGTTCTAGATGATCCTAGGGTCAATTACTCTCTCTCAAGTTATAATTGAACCCTAAAGCATAAACCCTAATCAAATTATGGGAAATTGTAATCTCTTAATTAACAACCTATCCCAAACCTAATTAGTTCTTAAGTTCTCTAATAAACAATTGGAAACCTATACGTGATCTCTCTACACAAGATTTACCAACCTGATTCAATTCTGAATTTATTAAATTACCTAACTCTTGTTAGCTCAATTTAACCATTTTTCTCTTTATTCACCCTCTCAGTTTGTTATCGAGATATGAAGTGCAGAATTAAACCACAATTAATTCAATAAACACATAAAACAATCAGATTTCATTAAATCAAAAATAATATTCCAAAGGTGAGCATATAACATCAATCAACAATTCTATTCTATCATCAAACTATATATCCCAATTCAACAATCAAATAAAACTGAAATAAATAGGAAATAAAACTCGAGTGGATGGTGGGAGGTTGTGACTTTGGAAAGCTTCTTATTCCAAGAAGCATGTCAAGTCTACATTGTCTTCCTCTTCTCTCTTCCTTCTTCTCTTTCTCAATCTCTTAAAGTTCTCTCCTTTAGGGTTTTGTTGTAGTGGCTGATCAAAAGCTCCTGTCTCTTTCTGTTCTACTTGTTTTATTCATGTTCTTTTGTGTCTAGGGTTGAACTAGGTTTTTTTAGGGCCCGAAAGGTCCCAAAAATCCCTCGAAATGTGAAGTTTGGGAGTGGCTACGTGTCTACCCGTTACAAGCCACCATCATCGCCTATTGTCACAATCATGGGCCATGTCCTAGGCTTTTATCATGATCATGGCCTATTGTGCTAAGATTGTGGGTCATTGTTTCGTCCTTAATGTCTCTGAAACTTCTCCATTCTTCGATGTTGGCCCTAAAACACTAATAAATACATCAAAGTACCTCAAAAATACCATATTTAAGCTTAAAGGATTATTCCAACCCATAAAACACAAATAAATCATAAACTAACGCAATTCTACCCTAAACAAATACTAAACAATTGAATAAACAACTAAACACATATCAAACTATACCCTAAAATATGATGCATTTCACACCTATCAACATTCCCACACATAAATGTTTGCTTGTCCTCAAGCAAACAAAACAACAAATGGCTCAAAGCAAAAAACACACAATGCAACAAATGAGGCAATGGCTTCAACTTCACAAAATAATTCAACTCTAAACACATTAATCCAATTTGTTTTAAATTATTAACATGTGAAATCCGCGTTTGAGCACCTTGGACTCAATATACAACTAATCAAAATTTTAATGTTGAGTTTATTCACCCCTATCACTTGCACAAACACACTGATAGTCATTTAGTCAAAACAAAAGTGTAGATATTCCTCAATAGGTTTTCATGAAAAATCAAGCTACTAACAAGTTCGGTAGGTTTTTATTTGAAAACATTCTTTTGTGGATTTTTTCAAGGACATGAACCTAGTCTTTTACACGAAGGCAAACATTTATGATGAATGTGGATCTAGTTATTCAACTAAGTCATGTTGTTATTAAACTACTTGGTTGGAATGTCATTATAGGCTTTTACACAAAGGCACACATTTGTGATGCGTGTCGTTCCGATTACTTAATTACATCACATTCTTAATTGGCTGCTAGTTCTATTCATAACCTGAAGGCCAACGGAATAGTTATTTTAGTTAAAATTATACAACCTTTTTTTAAAATAAAATTTTGCCTACCTTATTGCTTTAGCTAATCATTCTTATGAAAATGTAATAATAAAGCCACTTATTTGATTGGCCTAAAATTATAAATGAGTATGGAAAATTGCTAAGGTGAATGGACTAACATTATATCCTAATTAACCCTTAGCCCTCAGCAACTTAGTTAATGATTTCACAAGCTAATAAATCTTCACAACCTAAAAGACTATGTTTAAGGCTAAATCTATCTTGTTAAATCCTAGCCATTGACGCATTCACACAATTCACATCGGGCAACCTAAACAAACTATCATACAATATGCAAAATTCACACTTGAGGTAAAAACACATAACCTCCCCACACTTGAATAACACATTATCTTCAATATAAAAGGGTACAAAAACACACTAGGAGAAATAAAACATAAAATACGAAAACATAAGAAGAAAATACTAACAAAAATGAAAAGAGCAAGGGTTAGAACACGAAACCATCATGGTGACTGAGGTAGTAATGTGTCAAAGGTAGAGACCAAATACACTTGATGCCGGGCTTATTTCCCTATCTTATGATTGCTTTAAAAAGAGTAAGAGAGTTAGCACTCCAAAACATTCCAAATCATTAAGAATTTATTTTTGAAATTTAAAACAAATCTAACTATGCCACCATTTAATCCTAACTACTGAACGTGCTAATTTTATGGTCATTAGGTTGACCTTGTATCATTGGAAACTCAGTAGGGATCAATTATGAGTGACTTGCTTCTATCTTTTAACATCAGTTTTGTAACCTGTAAGTAAGCTACAAATTGCAAAATAAACAGGAGGACAAATTTGATAAAGTTGAGAAAACCAATTAATTTCAGTAATGTCCTTTTCGTTAACAAACTGTCAATAAAATATGGAATAACGAAACTTCCTGAATTTTCCATCGCATCCAACGGTTTGTCTTGTAAGAAGGTGAGTTGCTCTCTTTCTTCCTTAATCACCTTCGTCTCCTCTACTTCTTCCGATTCACAAATAAAGACTTCCATACCTTCTTCAAACTCGATGTCTGTTGTCATTTGTTCTCCGTCCTTTTGTTCTTTAGAAGATTCAAACACATCAATTATCCTAAATGAGATGATATCCTTCAGATTCTTAAATACATCATTCATATTGAATGTCATTTGGTCACCATTAATCGAAAGGACAAGGTTCTTTTCATGAACATATACCCAAGATTTTTTGATGTTCACATATGGTATATCAAGAACTGGTGAATAAAAGGGAGGGTTGACATTCTTTTCTTCATACTCTTTCTTTGTCTCATAGTTTTTAATAAGGTGGGGTTCAACTGGTGTTCCACTGGTTCTTTTAGCTCTTCCCCATTCTTAAGTGTTGTAGGCTCATATTGCTCTCACTGATGTAATTTCATATTTCTCAGAGAGTCTTCCACACTTCTCCTACTAAATTCATGAGAAAGTTATCTTATTTGAATCTCCAGATTGTGAATAGAAGCGGCATGATTTCTGTTAGTTGATTAAATTGCTTTTCCAGTCTCTTCTAATTCTCTTCCATGTCTGTGAGCTTATCCATGCTTTTGTCCAATTTGGAATCCCGTGAACTGGACTCATCTTGCTAAAATTCATATAGGTTTTGATGTCCCATGTGAGTACTTTCATTGTTGAACCAATAGAAATCTGGGTAGTTATGCTACACCGTAGTGTACATTTTCTAATAAGGATCGTTACTTCCATAACCATACTGTGCCTCATTATAATTCACAAAAGTTCCTTGCTAACTATAATATCTATCTTCCATCATCGTTCTTTCCATTTCTTATGGGCATCTAGCTCTTCAGGTGTCTCACTCTCACTCTAAGATGTCTTGATGTGTCTCTACTTTACGCCCCAAACTTCTTCTTCTTCTTTTTCTATTATTTAAAATGAAAGATAATGAAAAAACCTTAGACTAAAGAATTAACTAATCGTCTATCTGACAATGGCGACAAAAACTTGATCACATTCTTTCGATATGAGTAAGTTTTAATATTTAACCTTGATATTTCGCAAGCATATAGGTTATTGATGTAGTAACTAAGGTGTCGATCCCATGAGGGGGGTTAATCTAATCCTACAATATAAGGTTATAAACTATTAAATAGAAATTTAAGAGAAAATGAATTTAAACACGAGAACTAAATAAATTAAACAAACCAAATCAAATAACAAAACAGTAATTGACAATTAACACTTAACGAAAATAATCAACGAATAACGATTAACAATCTCAGATTAGAAATGAATAACAAATAATGGAAACTGATTGATTTATTGAACGAAGATAGCACACCCTAGAATTCAACCTAGTGAGTCAACCAAAAGAGAGAAAGGGAAAATTATCTATCTTTAAAGTTAACCTAACCAATTACAATTTATCGAATTAATAGTTCTAGACGATCTTAGGATCAATTACTCTCTCTCAAGTTATAATTGAACCCCAAAGAATAAATCCTAATCAGATTATGGGAATTTGTAATCTCTCAATTAACAAACTATCCAAAACCTAATCAGTTCTTAAGTTCTCTAATAAACAATTGGAAACCTATACGTGATCTCTCTATATAAGATTTACCAACCTGATTTAATTATGATTCTATTAAATTATCTAACTCTTGTTAGCCCAATTTAATCATTTTTTCTCGATTCACCCTCTCAGTTTATTATCGAGATATAAAGTGCATAATTAAACCACAATTAATTTAATAAACACATAAAACAATCAGATTTTATTAAATAAATAATAATATGTCAAAATTAAGTATAGAACATAATTAACAATTCAATTCTATCATCAATCTATATATCCCAATTCTACAATCAAATAAAACTGAAATACATAGGAATAGAAATCAAATGGATGATGGGAGGCCGCGAATTCGGAAAGCTTCTTATTCCGGGAAGCACGTCGAGTCTGCATTGTCTTCCTCTTCTCTCTTCCTTCTTCTCTTTCTCGATCTCTCAAAGTTCTCTCCTTTAGGTTTTCGTTATCAAAAGCTCCTATCTCTTTCTGTTCTACTTGTTCTATTTATATTCTATCTCTCATTTAATAAATGGCTAAACACATATCAAACTATACCCTAAAATACGACGCATTTCACATTTATCAATATGATAGATAACCTAAAAATACCCAAGAAGTCCTTTTAAATTTTTATTTTAAAAAGGTAGATCTCACACTTTCACGTTAGATCTGACGTGGCCATATAGGACCCACCTATGCAATAAAATAATATGAAAACTGAACTGATGGTATCATATAGTCATCAGTTTCTCTATTATTTTGGGGTTATATTTAAACGTTTTCCAAATGTTATGGTTTTATGTATACTTTGTAAAATCGTAGGGTTAAATTTGGAGGATGTAAACTTTAGGGTAAAAAATGACCCTTTTGCCTTTTAAACGCTATTAAACCTTAAGGTTTGAGTTAAATTTTTGTGAAAATCTTAAGGTTAAAAATATCCCTTTTACTTTCTTTTTAATCTTAATGGAAACTATGCATTGTTGACCTCCACCAACCTTATATGCACAAAAATATAACATTTAAACTTAAGTAGGACTACACATCTTGGATGCACCCTATATTCTAACTTATTTACTTGTTAATTTTATTATAGTAATCTTCATGCCATCTATTATCACCTTTAAATATATTGGTATAACATAACTCAACTGTTTTTATCATGTAACATCAATTTAGTTAGATGTGGAATTACCTCATTTAAGGATGAACATGTCCTAGTTTGACAAAATTTCATACTTTGATGCGAATGTACAATATCTTTGAATATGAACATAATAATAAAGTTCAACAATCTTTTAATCATACTTTTACTAATCATGTGATAAGTAGTTGATAAATATAAATATAGACATAGTCACTAATCATACTAATTATAGTGAAATTCTAATTAATATGTAAACAAATTAAAAATATCATGTACAATTAATAGAATATTTCTTTATTTGATACTTTAAAAAGCATGGATCTTCTCTCTTTTGGCAATAAGAGAATTTTATTAAATATGAAAAGTGTTATATACTTTTACACAACATTTGAATTACGCCAAGTGAAGGAATGCCTTTACTCTTTTTTATCATCAGACAAATTTCTTAATCATGGTTAATATGATATTTTGATTAATCTTTTGAATAACTTTGTGATAAATGTCTCATAGGCCAAATTTTTAATAGTATCTCGATGGCAGTTAAGATGATATCTTAATATCATTTTAATAACATTGAATTGATTGTCTACTTATAATGTGTTGTGTTTGAGGGAAAATTTGACAATACAAATGCATAAAGTATCTAGTTGTTACACTTTTTTTTTCTTTTTTATTGCTTAGGGTTTACTCGTTAAAGGTCTATTAAAAGGACATAAAATTGATTAATCTAGCTTGACATGAATTTGATGTGTTAATAAGTATATGATTTATGTTAAAAATAGAAAATTGCCAACACTATTATATCTTGAGGCTAGTAGGTTAGCATTCATTATTTTGCATAGCTGCGTCCTAATATTAAGTTTAGAATCTAGAATAGTTAAGTTTTAGGGATTGAAAAATGAAATTTTGTGCAAGTTTCAACTTGCTTGCTCTTTTATTGTAGTTCAAAGTGTGACACATTTACAGTTTCGCATACCTTAATATAGCATTACTAATATTCAAAAAAGTAATGGGTCCTGAAAAAAATTGAGCTCCCATGGTGAAATATATCATTTGCCCATTTTGGTTTGCAAAGAAGTGGTATATTATACTTACTTAGGCGTGAAAGATACCCTTCAATACAAACGAACGACGCATAAAAGTGCAAGTCTTGGATTCAGTCAGATTCTTTAACTAGTCATAGTAGGATCATAGTTGCTTATTGAATTCCTATATTCCAACCATGATGCTAACCTCAGCTATTGATGGATGGCTGATAGTGGCAGCCATGTAATATTATACATACATATAAATATATATATATATGTTCTTTTCGTCTAAAATAAACTATAATTGGTTCATCTTCTCCTTATATTTCTTCTAAATGACAAGGAACATGAAGTTTTTGGTCGACCAAATTATTTTATGTACCTTTTCCATCTCAGAGGATGATTTAACATAGGCAACTGCACCTTGAAGGTTGTAGCCAATTGTGGTGGCATTGAACCCCCTTTAAGTAAATAGATTCACCGAGTTAATGCACATATCTAACACAACAACCCCATACAAAAAAGAAAGTTAAAAGTATACTTTGTGGTTTGAGGGAAGCATATAAAAAATGGCTCAATCAAAATGACCTTATCAAATTGTTCCATTTGAATATTTGATGCCTAGTATACAAAATTAACTATTCAATGCATTTAACACAATAAATGGGAGTGCAGGAGCAGGAGACACCCTTAAACGTTAACTTTTGTGTGCCGATAATGACTGTAACGTATGTATGTATTATTTGTAAGAACAGTATGGCTCCAATGATCCATATGCCAGCATCCAACCAAAATACCTTTGATATGAATTACACTTAAAACGTTGGAGGCTAAACGTCTCTTTTAAACTCAAACTTGAATTCAGATCCATCCTACACTTGAATTCCCAAATAGATATCTATCTACAACAAGTTCATATATCAAAACACCCACATGTTACATTCTCTTAAACCGCTATTTAACACGTATTTGCAAAATGCACCATACCAGCACACCTATGCCTATAGGGCTTGTTCAACTTCAGTGTCATTCCACTCAATGATTGGGCGACCAAATCTCATTGGATTTTTATAATTCTAGTACCAATATGTTCCTTTGTTACGCTACTATAGAACGGGATTCAAAATTCTGGAATTTAGGTCCAGCATTTTTCCCAAATCCAGGACAACTCTAGCAAGATCAATACAAACCCTAGCTTTGACCTTCATGGCTTCAGACCCAAAATTATCTCCAATTGCTCTTCTCCATGACGTGTTTAAGCACTCATTGGAAAGCTTACATAAAAAACTGCAAAATGAAAAAGATCCCACTTAAATCCAACCCTTGTACATTAAGTTATACCCAAAACAATTGACATTAAAAACACATCTAAACTTCATGTTCTACACCTTCCTCCAACATGTTTTGACTCACCCCCATTTTCCAACCGTAGATAGAGTGCGTATCCAATGGTCAATATTTAAATTTAGAAGAGCTAGCGATCCGCGTGAGAGCCCTCTCCACCAATCAGCACACAACTTTCGGATACCTTCTCGCATACCCCTCACTATATAACCCCGAACATCCAACCTTCAACGCACGGAGCTCTTCTGTTAGATCAAGCTTCTTATCTTAGTTTATCCTGCGATTCTTTGTTTCATCCTTAACAATAGGCTCCAGTATCAAGCCTAACCCATCCTATCCCTAGATCTTTAAGCGTGAGATCCATTTCAATGGCTACCGAGGAGCCGACTGTGGCGGTCGAAATCATTACTGAGCCGGTTAATGATAACCCGGCCGATCAGAAGCCAGTGAGCAAGGCTGGAAAAGCCAAGAGAGCCGCAAAGGTACCTAAAGCTAAGAAGGAAGCTGCACCTAGGAAGCCCCGAAGCCGTAATCCGACTTCTCATCCTACATACGAACAGGTACAGCTTTTGCAATTGTTTTTATCATTCTGGGTCCAATTCCTACTATGTTTGATTTTATCTTTTAACTCATCTTACGTAATTTGCTGTGTTTGTGCAGATGATCAGTGACTCGATCGTCACTTTGAAGGAGAAGACTGGCTCGAGCCAGTATGCAATTTCTAAGTTCATTGAAGAGAAGCATAAGCAGTTGCCTCCTTCCTTTAAGAAGCTTTTGCTCTTCCATTTGAAGAAGCTTGTAGCTTCTGGAAAGCTTGTGAAGGTCAAAGGCTCCTTCAAGCTTCCGCCCAAGTCATCATCGGTGCCAAAGCCTGCTGCTCCTGCTCTGACCAAACCAAACAAAAAGCCTACCGGCGCAGAGGCTAAGGCCAAGCCTAAGGCTGCCGCGAAACCAAAGGGAACCAAGTCTAAGACAACTTCAAAGGCTAAGACTAATAAAGCAGCTTCTAAGCCAAAACCAAAGGCTAAGGATGCTGTGAAGCCTAAAACTTCTGGAAAACCGAAGCCGAAGGCAGCTTCTGCGAAGCCTAAGGCGGTTACTAAGACCAAGGCAGCGCCGGCAAAGCCGAAGGCCAAGGAGAGACCAGCGAAGGCTGCAAGGACTTCCACGAGGACCACTCCAGGAAAGAAAGCGGTGGCTCCAAAGGTTGCACCGAAGAAGGCTCCGGCTGCAAAGAAGACTCAGGTGAAGAGCGTGAAGCCGAAGAGCGTAAAGTCTCCGGCGAAGAAGGTGACTGCTAGGAAGGGAAAGAAATGATCGCGGAGGAGAGATGCCAGAGTTTATTCAGGGATAGTTGTGTAAATTTCGCGGTCTTTAGGGGTTGATGGGTGCATGCAAGTCCAATTAGGGAAACGATGACGAGAGAGATGTGATTTGTTTAATTCTCGGTTCCTATATATGTAGTTTTTATGAATTTTATTTTCTTGGAAGGCTAGGGATTGCATACAGGCTTATTAGATGTAATGGTTAGTTAATTAATTAATAGTGGTTGATAACTTGTTGCTGTCTCAATTAGTTCTGTTAGTATTTGTTGTTATATATAAAGAAAAAGCTGTTCATCGAATCTCTGTCGAGAAGAGACTGGGAATTCCTGGGGTTGGATATCCGTAATGGTGAATGTTAATGCCGACCGGTACTCTAATTTCATACGGGAAAGTGTCCCAGGTGCTGCCGGTTTGGTTTTGGTTACCCATCTCGAAACGGTTTTTTTTTATAAAAATAAATTATCAATTAAGTGCTCTTGTTGCGATCTTATAGGTATTGTAATGTATGTAATTTCTCATATGATCAAAGAAGAACCTGTTTCGTTTTATGTGTGAAGTGTTAACAAACCGGCCGCCAAGTTTTGCTATGTTCTCTTTGCTTTGTGGCTCTGACGAGTCAGCTTGATTTTCTTTTTCTTTTGATCCCTGTTCTGCAGTTGGAAGATTTGATTGTCTTCTAATGATGTTTAGTCGAGCATTTTGTTCAACAGCTTCTATTTGTGACCTATCTGATGCAAATCTGTTACAAGCTAACTCGCTTCGATATAAGTAGCTGGCAATTCCTTTCTTTGGTGAAATTTCCTTTTCCAAGTTGTTCTGGTATACTGTTCAACTTTGTCTGCTGGATCCTTGGTAGATTCACTTCGACCATTTCTATGTAGATTTTTAAAAGCGCTTTAGTTACCTTCACTTAGTGACAAGTTCAAGTGATAGATGCTAGCTGCAGGAGTAAAGGTATTAACGGTGGAGTCTGGAGATACATATAATTCCCTCGTAAGTCCTAACTTGTTGCTCTCCAAGGCCTCATCAGGTAGGTCATGATTATGTTCTTTAAGGTTATCAAGAAAAAATCTCAACCATTTGGGATTCTGGTTTCTTCTCAGCATGGCTGCTCTCTATCATTTTCTCGTTTGTTTTAGCAATCTGTCCAGGAAACTGCAGTCAAACCCTGGGATTGAGCACGGGTATTTTGTGTTCTGATGATAACATGTTGCAGAGTGACACTAGAAAGAAGTTCCTTATATCTACAAGTAGGTTGGCAACTCTAGAATCAATCACAAAAGTTGTGATATGTTAGTTGAGTTCCCTAAAATCGTGTCTCCAAAAATCATCAAAATTATACATGCTTAAAAGATGCCTTTGCCTACATCTGGTTACATGCATATCTCCTCCGCTATATGAAATATGTTTCTCTAGAATCTTTCTCAGGTATGTTGGTTACATTGGTTAAGTATACAGAGGTTTATGCACCGATGACAGGAAAATATTTGGTGCTTGAATAAAATGCTTAAGCATAAAAGCTTCACACTTTCAACAGCAAAGAAAAATGTGTATGTTGCAAGTCGATGTTGCCTAATGCTTGCCAAACAGGAATGAGATTCTGCAGCTAATCTTGGACTCCACTCGGGGGTTTGGAAGTCCAATAAATGTGCTGAGATTAACCCCAAAGAAGTTTGGCACATTTCATTCGCTGAGTTATATGTGCTTGTGACCTCCTCTTTGTAGTTTCTAGTTTGCAGTTCAGTTCTTTTCAACTAAAATAAACAGAAGTTACTGTCTATCCCTGGAGATAGATTATTTATGTTCTCATGGTATGTACCAGTGAAAAGCTTAAAATGGCATGTACCAGTGAAAATATTTTACCTAGTTAGCACTAAAATTTACAGGTGATAACTTTCTTGCACTCTGTTATGTAGCAAAAGGGAAAGAGTTAGATAATGAAGATGAAGTCAGTTGACAGTTAGAATTGGTTAAGAGCTGATAAAAAGAGTAACTTACCCACTTAGCTCTTCCTCTCAATATTGACTAGCTAATAACAGAATTTGTACCGTTCATTCATTTGTATAAATAGATATTGGAAGTATAATGAAGGATTCATAGAGACAGATACACATAAGTTCTCTACTTTCTCTCAACACTTTCTCTTCTGTTCTTCTTCTTCCTCTTTCCTTATTTCACTTCTCTTCTCGTAAGGTTCATCTATGTCAATATTTGTGGCACTGGTATTAGAGCTCTTTCCTGGCAATGGCTAAAAATAACAAGAAGCAGGATTTGAGGGTTCATGAGAACCTCGTTAGAGTAACCAACGAAAAGTATGATAGAGCCATTGAAGAAATTAAGGAGCAAAGTAGTCAAGCTATGGAGGAGATTAAAATGATGATCGCAGGAATTGCTTTACAAACTACACAAGTGGCTTCCCAATCTCAGCCACAAACTGCAGTGCTAGTCAAGGGATTTTCCGACGGAATGGTGGTTATGGTCACTACACCAAGTTAAGAGTTTCCTAGATTTGATGAAGAAGGATTAAACGAATGGGTGTACAAGTTGAGCAGTTTTTTGAAATTGATCATACATTGGAGGTAACCAAGGTGAAGCTAAACGGCAAAGCTCTTAACTGGTACAAATCATTTATGAAGAATAAAGATAGGAACAAGGTGATTTGTTGGAATGAATTTGTGGAAACTTTATTAGAAAGATTTGCCGAAAAAATATTCGTGGATCCTGTTTCAGAACTTAAGAAATTGAAACAGTGAGTTTGCTTCAAAACTATGTCGATGAATTTGATGTGAAACTGACCAGAATTGATTTGAGTGATTCACAAGCCATTAGCCACTTCTTGGGAGGATTAAAGGGGGAGGACTAAAGGAGGAGAAAGAAATGTCTGTTAGGTTGTTAAGATTGTTTAATCCAACAGCCTTCAATCTGCATATGCATTGGCCAAGGTACAAGATGCTTTATGGTCAAAGAGCGGTTCTGTGGATGGTTGGGGCAAATTTCATGTAGGAGTGGCTAAGAATCAACAATCATCAGAAGCCAAGACTAATTTTTCTCCCAACACAAGGACCGTTGTTCCTAAATCTGCTACGTTACCAATTCCTACTTCTGTTAACGGGACTAACAGTGCTAAACAAACAAGGAATCCATCTAGTAGGGAAAAAAAGGCAAAAAGGCATATGCTTTAGGTTTGATGAAAAGTTTATGCCTGGTCATAAGGGTATGAAGAGACAACTTTATATGTAAACTGTAGAAAAACGATGAAAACGAGGAACCAGAAGTAGAAGAAGTATGTATTGACGAACAGTTAACAGATGAAGAATTGTCAGAACCTCAGTTGTCAATCCATGTGACGACTAGAACTTATAGTTATCAAAATATGAGAATGAAGGGGTCAGTTGGAAAACAGGCAGGCACTATTTTTGTTAATAGACTCAGGTAGCACACAAAATTTCCTGGATGTTGATATTAAGGATGACAATAGGCTAGCCTAGATTCAAGTATTTCAAATAATTTGCCTACGACTCAAATTAGGCTCAGACCAATTTGAGGTTCAACTTTTTTTTACAAAAAATGACATCTTTTGTCTAAAAGAATTAAGCCTGGAGTAAGTTTGGGTCTAGGCTTGAGCCTGGGTTTGGATAACTCATACTTGAACTTAATTAATATCGTTTTTCTTAGAAAAGTTAGACCTCGAGCAAGCTTAAGCTTGGTCTACATATTAACTTGTAAAGAAATATGCAAGTCTTTCAAATGGGGAATGCAAGGTTATTAATTTAAGGCCAACATCTTAATTTTACCCAATAATAATTATAACATGGTCTTGTGCATGCAATGCTTTTTTGCATTAAGTGATAGTATGTAGAATTTTCAAAAGTTGTAGATGAAGTTCCAGTTGGGCAAAGAAGAATACGTATTGCAGGGAGAAAGAAACAATCAATTTTGGATACTAACGCCTGAGAAAACGCAGAAGTTACTGGCAAGGAATTCTCAATTGTCACTCAGTCATTGCTATGCTTTATCATTGCAGTTACCTACTGTAATTTTACATACCGTGGAAGCGGGTTCATCACCTAAAATTTGCAATCCAGTAATGTCAATAAGTGTTGATCTCCATGGAATGATTTCATGTGTTATTAAGAAATTTGCAGTCATCTTTCAAGAATAAAAAAGGCTACCATCTCACAGGAGTCATGATCATATAATTAAGTTGAAGGAAGATGCTTAACCTGTTTGTATCAGGCCCTATCAAAACGGTCCTTTGCAAGACATTATTCAGGCAAGCACCTCTCTTTTCTCCTTTCCGATGGTTTTAGTAAAGAAAAAGATAACTCGTAAAGGATGTGTATTGATAATAAAAGCTTAAATAGTCAAAATGTTGGACCCCGGACCTTTTCTTGATGAATTGAGCATAATTTCAATTTATTATTGAGATTTTGAATGATGAATTGTTTCGGTCAGATTTGACTTAAGCATGTTTGGAATAAATTATGAGGTTTGATGGAATAATTTTTGGGAGTTAATTATCCCTGAGAAGGCTAGTGGAATTTTATTATATGGTTTGATTGAATTAAAAGTTGTAAGATGTGTAAGGGCAAAATGGTCATGACACTTAAAGGCATAAGTTATAAGGCTTAAGTGAGGGGCAAGATGGACCTTGCACATTTGTGGTATTAAGAAAGAGTATAAAAGAAGAAAAAAATAGAAAATGAGAGAAAAAGAGGAGGTTGCCGTCGTTGGAGAGGAAGAAGAAGGAGAAAAGAGGGAAAATCGAGTCTTTGCGATTTCTTGAAGATTTGAAGCTTCAATCAAGTAAGTAATGCCCTAATCTCTTGGTTTTAAGTGATTTAAAGCTTTGAATGTGTAAGAAATGAGAATTGGGAAGGATTTTGGGAGGTTGCGTCGGAAATGTCGAAAATGTTAGGGTTTGATGATTTGGTTTGATTTTGTTGTGTTTTTGCATGATTTTGGGTTTGTATGGGTTTAGAAATGGTGTAGGAGTGATGATCTAAGGTTCATGTAAGTTTTGTTTGAGTTAGGAATGATTTGGTCGAAGTTCTGCAGAAAAATCTGCAGAAATCTGGGTTCGGACGTTCGTTAGCCGCGACGAATTCAGGAACATGTCGCGGCGAACGAATTAATTATTTTTGTCTTGTTAGCCGCAGCCAACGACCGTTAGCTGCAGCGAACGTTAGCCGCAGCGAACGACCGTTAG
>JAOTAZ010000004.1:13475123-13486701 GCA_025629785.1 Erythroxylum oxycarpum
CATTCTCATTTTTCACTATATTCATTATTATTCCAAAGAATATAATTAAATTCATTTATATTACTACTGAGTTTATTACAAACAGTATAAATTGAATTCAATTCAATCTTTATCAATGTAATTGAATCCAATTCGTTAATGAATTCAATTCAAAGGTTTCCAAACAGTCCATAACTTAGCAAGAATTGACATAAATTTGTGTAACCATGTTGATTCAGAAAGATTGATACTTTCAAACATCTTGATGCAATTTCGTGTATAATAAATTATGCACTCTTTCTTCTCCATTAAATGTTTTCATATACCCACTAGTGTTCCTTCTCAATGTAAATCAGCCACAATCCCAAAATTTATAACGAGATGGAAGCTTTTCAGAGCCCTATTCTTTCATTAGAGGCCACTGAAACATACGCATGCTTCTATTCTAGAACGAACTTCGTTGATCAGGAAACAGCCTCTCTGTAAGGATGATATAAACCACATTACATAGCAATAGAATCTCGATCGATAATCGATTTTGGCGACCTTCTCCAGAGACAATGCAGTGATGCAGAGAACAAGGTAGAAAATAATACCAGAATACATGAAGCTAAGAAACTTGTTTAAATAATACAGCTCCCTGAGCTGCTTCAGAGCTGCAGCTATATCTGGCAAAACCTCCAATACCATCCCGGGTAAAAACAGTATGAGAACAGAAAATACATGAATTCAAGCTTCACCCCCGGAAACTATATCCTCCACATTTCTGCCAATGTTTGACTATAATGTATAAGTTTGAAGTGTCGAAATCCATGATTTATTGTGTACTCGAATGGCCAGAAACATAACCACCGTAGAACCATTCAAAAGAACTAGTGCCAGCCAAACTCAATTTCACAACTAGTGCGTAGAACCATAGAGAACAATCAATGCCTCAAAAATCATGTTCGAAGGTAATACCTACTTAACAGGTCAACAAGCCACTTTTCCCTCAAACAATGTGGATACGACAAGCTGAGGCAGCAATTCAGTAACCACCTTTTGCAGGGGAACACGGCTTAGCTGATTGTGGCTTCCATTAGGGACCATTCCTGACAAAAATGTGATATCATGATTTTCCAAATCTTTTGGAAGCAGTTCATTCCAATATTTGTCATCTTCATGAATATTTGATGCTCTCATGACTTCTATGACTTTATCAAGGGTTGCAACATTGCGGCCAGCGCCGCAGCCCATAGCAGTTGCAGCACCCACTGCATTTGCAATTGCTAATGTATTTATCAAAGACATATTGTTTATGAAGCCAAAGGCAATAGCTGCATCAAAACTATCTCCACATCCCACAGTATCAACGACATTAACCTGACAACAATTTAGCAGACAAATTGAGACATTACTTCCCATCTTTCAAGGTAAGAAGCAAATCAAGAAAAATATTAGCAGAGACCAATTCAAAGGAAGAAAGGAGAGAAAGATCTAGGTATCATCTATTAGGTTCTCAGTATACATCTTCTTGGGAATGCAAACAATCTAATTCAATCAATACGTGCTCAATCAGCAAAGGAAAATTTTAATACATTTAGCCTGTGATGCCATCCTCTCTCTCTCTCATTCAGGACTGAGGTTCATCTTCACAAAGCAATTGTAATTGTCACAAGCACCTCAAAAACCAACTTTTCCAGTTTGAAAGGATTGTTGAGGGATCATACCTTAAATGCTGGTGCACAAGATATACTACTCATTGTGACTAGAATTGAACCCTTTGAGCCCATTTTGACAATAACCCACTTTGTGCGAACCCCATTAAGAAGCAAGTCCTTCCCAGCTAGTACAGGATTTCCTATGCCAGTCAATGACTCAGCCTAGCCGTTCATGAGAAAAGAAAAAGCACATAAACTACTTTAAACATGAACAAAATGCAAAGAAAATAATAGTAAATATTCATGATATAAATAATAACAGTTACATAAACAATAAGATGGTGTTTGGTAGCTTGTAATGGAAGGTCGATAACCTTCCATGCTATAGCGTGGTTGTACATGAACTTGTTAATCTAATTGAATTTGCATTACATCATCCAAAAAGTTGTCCACTTTAGCCATGTAATCATGTTTATATAAGGATCCTATTCAATACTGCATTTTAAATTTCGCCCCCCACAACATCTTTTCAGGACCAGATAAAAGTAAAGATTTTTTCGCTATGGCTCAGCAATTTCCAGAAACGCTTGTTTGAACACTCCTGGATTTACTGAAGAAAAGACACAAAATAATTACCCGTTTAACAAAAGATCTTTACTTTTGGAGAGACTTAAGCTGACAAGGCAAAAGATAATACAAGTAGGAATGTAAAAAGATGGTTAATATTTCCCACAAAACTTTAATTCCTTGAAGGAAACAAAGTAATGAGTAATATGCTTGATTGCTGCAACATATGTGGTCACTGGAAAAACAAAATAGTAGTATCACAACTGAAAATGAATTAAAATGATAGTAAGAGTTTCCAAGTGAAATGTATATGTTGTTAAACTGCATTCACAAGCAATGATGTCAAGGTATTATTTCTTTTTGTCGGGTGAACTTAACAGTTCAGGTAGGTCAGCATATTTGAAGGAAAGCTAAAGCTACTAGCATTGTGAAAAATTGAAATCAAACCTCATCGGCTGTCAGCAGGAGGACATCGCTCATCTTCAAGAAATGACTTAGTGTCTCTTGTTGTTCAGGCGTTCCAGTAGAAAACTTCTTTCCTCGTGGTCCAGGATCAAAGAAAACAGATGTCCCAACTTCAACAGCATAATCTAAAGCCATAGTCAACATACCAGGAGAAAGCTCATCAAAGCCATAACCATTGCAGAATAGAGTCCTTGACTGCTTAATCGCTGCTTTTACTGGTACTGATAATCTGCTCATCCAGCTAAGTGCCGGTTCCTTATGGAAATCAGCTCGACTGAAAAAGAAATTGTTTTCTAGACCATTATATATACATAGAACAAACAGCAGTTGGACAGCAGATCAAACGAATTACAAGCATTAACCCAGAGAACATAACAAAGATATAAAGGGTTGGATTCTTTACCTGCAAAAGCCATGCCTTTGGAGAGGGTCTACGAGAACCCAACATAGAAGGGTCTCATACAAAACGCTAGAAGTATCCACCACATCATCATCGTCCAGCATACCAACCATACTGATCCCCTCATCACGAAGCACGCCCAAGAGGAAATTCCCATAAGTCTCTTCCCCGACCTGCCCAATCGTCGCACACCGTAGCCCAAGTCTCGCAGCTGCTATAGCCACATTGCAATTGCCACCCGCTTCCAAATGCCGCTGACCATTCACCAGCACATCAAAAATCCACATTTTTCATCACCAAATAAGATATCCACAAAGTAAAACATCTTCTTTATGAGCAAACTCCAGGCGAATAAAAATTTAAGGAAGCATAGCAAACAACCTTGTCGGGTGGTGAAACGGCGAGACGTTCCATATAAGCCAAGAGAGCATCGCGGTTGCGGGGGGGTAATTCGGGAACATTGAGAATAACATCGACGCAGAGGTTTCCGAGAGTGGAGACATCGATGTGCTTCCCGCCAACGCTCCTCAATTTCCAGCCGTTGGCCGGAGAGAGAGATGTGGCGCAGTGGGTAATGGACAGAGAAAGTTGGGTTCCTTTGCAAGTGAAAGAAGAGGAGGAAGTGGGGAACATTGTGTAAGGGTTTGGAGGGGAAAATAGGAGAGAAGAGGGTCCATGGAAAGGGTAAAAAGGTGAAGATTCGAGGAATGAGAGACAGTGGCTATGCATCGAGGAGGACTGGTACTGTGAACAAAGATGATGCAACAAGAACAGCATAAAAGAAAAGACTCGAGTAAGTTAATAAATAATAATTATAGTTTTTGTGGACAAAATAAAGGAATGAATTCTATATCAAGTTGAAAGCACCTTGAGATGCATTTCCGGCTACGTAAACGCTCTTTTACTTTTTCTTTTTCAACTCAAAGGCTAGAAGAAAGGGTCCCTCTCCCTCCCTATCTAGATTTTATCTAGAAAATGACAGAAACATGAGGCTCTTGCCCTTTTTCTTTACAATGCTCCAAAAGAATATTTATTTAATGTCAGAAAAAATAATGTTATTATACAATTAAAATATCTGTATAGAAGTAGAAATGGATGGTGTGTTGTCATTTCTTACGATTGGTTATTTCGGGTTTGGTTTTATAAATCAAGAAAAGAAGCTGACAGCACAGTACAGAGGTTATTTCTGCAGCTATAAAGTGTAAGCCCAACACAAGAATCAAACAGGGACAATTGTCATGCCAGTTGTGCTCTCCTAATGCCTAATGCCCACAAGAATTTGTTCACCTACCATCGTTAAAAGTTAAAACCTGTTTCTTCAACATGCTCGTTTCCAATTCATTTAGCCACTATAATTGTTCTAGGTTGCATACTGGCAGCGCAGCGGTCACCACCTTGGGAGTTAGTTAAGTGTTCCATTCTCACAGATTTATCTCAGGATGAACCGTCCGTTCTTTTGCCAATTCCTCAATTCTTTTTACGATGTTTTGTGCCAAATCATCGTAGGCTCTGGCCACTAATGAATCTGGAGCTGATATCACTATGGGGACACCTTCATCACTACCTTTCCTGATCTCCATTTCAAGTGGTATCTGAATCAAAATATTAATAACTTGGTATCTGAATCAAAATAATAATAACTTGACCAGTTTCACCAAACAAAATATTCCAAAGTTCCATGTAATACGTATCAAAGGGCTAGACAAGAAAGCAGATTGGACATGCATTTTGCCAAAAGAAATTTGACAAGAGAAGACAGCCACTTCCTTTCACATTGTTCTGTGCACTTAGAGGCATTCAAACATCGGGCATACCTCACCAATAACTTTGTAACCCATTGATGCTGCCGTATTTTGAGCGCCTGCTTTCCCAAAAATGAAAGAAGGCTCACCACAATGTGGACATTTAAAGTAACTCATGTTCTCTACAAATCCAAATATCTGCAAAAAGCAAAGACTGTATGTTAATAGAACTACCCATCCCAAAGTACCGTTTCTTTGAAGTGAACAGCTCCAGAATTCAACAAGCTTTAACTGGCCATTGGAAGTTAGAGATGGAAACACTTTTGCTGTCAGCTTTCACTGATCAAGGTAGCCGCATATCATTGTGGCAATTGGCCAAACTTAAATGACTGCAACTACTAGGCACCTAGTAATTTGCCTAATAGCAGTTAAACCTTTATGGACAATAGAATGTTGTTTGAAAATTATTGAATGAATCGTACAGGAACTTCAACTTTAGAGAACATTTGAACTCCTCGACGAGCATCCATCAGTGCGATATCTTGTGGAGTTGAAACTATCACTGCACCTGTGAGCAAATCAATAACGATTACAGACAGAATGCGAAATAATAAAGTGTTCTTCGTATGAAAATACTTACAAAATAAGGAAATTTCATGAATGGCCATCACTCTTTTTCTTTCATATGATACAAAAGATGGGACCTAGGACTTCTAAACATGCCATATATGATCTGCAGCATTAGTATATGGGACTCAAAAGCCAAGCGCTGCAAACAGGGGAGGGGGTGTTGCTACTAGGCTGTGTGTAATGAACAATATCTATTTTGATTCACTCTGACAACCAAATTTTCCTCTTCATAGAAAGTTTCAGCAGAAATCAGTGTCCAAAATATAAAGTATAAATGCGCACAGATCTTCAGTGTTTCTCAAAATCATTTCAAAGTCCATGCTGGATAGAAACTTGGTTCCGCCTAAATCAAAACACATACTTAGCCAGATGCCTGTGTCCAGGAAAGCATAAAACAACAGCAGAATAAAATTATAGTAATACAATCCAAGAATGGGATTACAAGCTTAGGCCAGTTTAACTAAAGGCTGACAACCTAACTACATTGAAACAGCAAAATTATTTTATAATCCCAGAAGTACAGTTAACAGCTTTTTGGTTAGTCAATCAAAATAACATGGGGAGATTACTGTTTTGTTCACCAGATAACTGCAGCCTCTGGGTTATAGTTAATTGAGTATCACCAGTGCCAGGTGGCATATCAACCACAAGAATGTCAAGATTTCCCCAATCAACTCCCCTAGTCATTTTTTCAAGTGCGCTCATCACCTGCAAGATTAATTCAACTAAGTTCCTGAATAAAGCATTAGAAAGGTTATACTATAGAAGATTGCTTCACAATTGTGTCCTTAATAGCTATTTGTAGAGCAGAAAAGGTCACTAAAGAAAAATAAGCATCATTTATGAGAGAGAAGAACATATCATTATTCGTCTGGTACAAAATTAAACTATAATTTTAGCAAGAGATTGAAATATCAATCTAGGCAGGAGCAAGAAACATGTCATTTTGTAATTCTTGATCAGAAGTCTTTCTTTTTCTTTTCTCAATGAGAAAATATGAGAGGAGGGGGTGGGCGACATAGTTATCATTAGTTTCAGCCTTTTAGAGGATGCAAAATAATGTTGTTGGTAGAGTTTGCCATTCATAAGCACGGGGGAAGGCTCAGAGGCTGGTCCCATATTAGTCCTTCCTGAAGCTTCTATAATAGCAATTAATGGAATAACATACCATGGGACCTCTCCACACAATGGGGGCATCCTTCTCCACAAGAAATCCCATTGACATACACTTAATGCCATAGCTTTCAACTGGAATCATCTTTTTATCTGAAAGAATGAGGTAGAAAGAGGGTAAGTTGTGTCCAAATGTTGTGCAGACTAAATAAAATTAGGAAGATGAAATTCTTCACATTGGTTGAGTATGATTATGTGAACCAGAACAAGTCCACATATTCACAAAAGCTTCAGGAATTAGGAAAATACAAATGAGTCTTTAAAAGGAACTCATCCTCCAATTTCTCCATCTGCCATGCATTTAGAGGGAAAGAAATAAGGAGGCAGATGGATGATGGTAAAGTTGAGGTTTCATTCATGAAAATGAAATGTTTACTTCTATCTTTTAAAATTTTATTTAAAAGAATTGATTTTGCAAGTTCCAGAAAGCAGGATATGTGAATTAAAATTATAAATAAGCATGAAACAACATCATGTCATAAAAGAATAACATGGAGCCCAAACAATGGTTTATTACTATCTCAAACCTGTTGTCTTTGAATGAATCTCTCCTTTTTGGAGATAAAGATACCAAACAGAAATTGACAAGTAATTCATTCAACTGAATTGAAAAGAATACACAAAAGCTGCCGAACTCCACAGGTCAACATGTATAAGCAGAAGAAACCCAAAATACCAATGCTACGTGTGAAGCAAACAACTTGTAGTAGATAGGAATTTTTCGTTGATTGTGGATCCAATAAAGTCGGCTAATGCCAACTGTGTTAGTTAGGAGTCTTTAGAAGTTCCATTAAATTAGGATTTCAATTGCAGAATGTGTTTAGTAGTTCCATTAAATTAGGATTTCAGATTCTAGTTCTATTTAGATAGGATTCTGATTGCACAACTTGGATACATACAAGCTTTCGTTAATTGATGAGGACAGCAGCTTTTAATCGATTAAATCATTGGTTTGTTCTCACCAAAAGCAGAATATTTGCATCTCTCTCTCTTTTCGCTTGTTCTTAACATCTCTCTGATTGGGACCCCAACATTGGTCCATGTCGACGAACAAAGAATGAATCGAGAATCTTGAAGCAAGTGTAGGCAGATTGCAAGATGGAGCGAGCTGAATGGAGCAAGGCCTTGTCGATAAGCTTCGTTCAATGGAAGAAGCAACTGCTCAGTTGTCAAATGTAGTCCTTCCTCAAAAAGAAGGGTCTGCTAGTATTTCCCATGGTCGACCCACAAACATCCAAGAGGGGACCAAAGGGGTTACAAAGGAGGGACGCCACATGTTCTCTTCCAAACTCGCAAGGCTTGAATTCCTGAGATTCACTAGAGGTGACCCCATTGAATGGTTTAGTTGCGTGGAGCAATTTTTCAAACATCAAGATATGCCGAGTTCACAAAAGGTTCCTCTTGCCTCTAAGGCGTGGCGAATCAATGATGGCAATGGCTTTGCAAGACATACCATGATGAAGAGCAACAAGTGTCATGGAGTGCTTTTCAGTCCGAAATAGGGGTCGATTTGGCCTAACGGAATGTGAGAATTTTGACGAAGCATTATGAAAAATTCGACAAACTAGATCCTTAAGCGAATATCAGCATGAATTTGAAAAATTAGGGAACAGGGATCAAGGTTGGACTTAGAAGGCCTTAATTGGCACTTTATTGGTGGGTTCAAACAAGAGATCACTGATGGCATTAGGATGTTTTGGCTCAAATCTTTGAATGAGGCTATTAGCCTGGCCCGAATGAAGGATGAACAACTATTGAGACAGAAGGGGATGATGAGATCACTGGTTGGACCGCCGGTCAGACGATGAGAGTGACAACTCGGGTCGAAAATCAAGATGTAATGCCCCTCATAGACAACAGCTCTACCCATAATTTCATTAGCAGCAAGGCGACAGAAGTATTGAGACCACCAGTGACACCCACCGAGCCACTCAAGGTTCGAGTGGCAAACGAGACTCCTTTACGATGCAAGGGCTGATTTGAAAATGTACCCATACTGCTACAAGGTATTCCATTCTCTCTAAATCTCTGTGCATTGCCTTTGGGTGGTTTGGACATTGTTTTGGGCATACAGTGGCCCAACAACTAGGAATGGTGGTCTGCGATTGGAAGAGGTTAAATATGGACCTTGTGCAAGACAATCGAACCCAACGACTACAAGGAGTGCCTCCTAAACCAATCCAAGCTGTCAATCACAACACCATTGCAAAGGAAATATGGGGAGGGAATACGGTATGTGCCATATGTTCACAAAAACCCTTTAGTGACGGTAACACAAAAATTCCAACTGATATGGAATTGTTATTAACAGATTTTCAAGATGTGTTTTGTTAGCACCCTTCCTAGTTATCAGCATGCTAATATTAGTATTAGTAAACAGCCACTAAGACATTCAAACCCACATCCGTAGGGGTACAATTGGGAAGGGAACAAATACAAATGCCACATAAGCTGGAGGTCAGGAATTAGTTACAGAGAGAGAGTGAGAATGAGGAGGTACAGAAGATATATAAGATTTGGTATAGAGAGGGAGATCATCATTCATTCATATTCTGAAAATTATAGCTATTGTATTGGCCTAGAAGAGGAAAAGGCTACTGTTGTACCTACTAAATACCTAAATAATACAATCTCTACTTCTGTTCTCTATCATGTTTGCTGAACCCCAACAGCTTCCACCGAGACAGAATGTAGAGCATTGCATAATCTTGAAGGAAAGGATAGAATCTGTTAACGTTCGGCCTTATAGATATGCACACTTTCAAAAGAATGAGATAGAGAAGTAGGTTCAGGAGATGCTACAATCGGGGTTGATTCGTCACAATACAAGCCCATTCTCTTCCCCAGTTCTACTTGTAAAGAAGAAAGACGGGACATGGCGGTTTTGCACAGATTATAGGGCTCCAAATGCCATTATGGTCAAGGACAGATTTCCCATTCCGACTATCAAAGACATTCTTGATGAGCTTCATGAGGCCGTTTACTTCACAAAACTTGACCTTTGCATTAGCTACCATCAGGTACGAGTTTATCAACCTAATATACACAAAATAGCTTTTTGAACACATAATGGCCACTATGAGTATTTACTCATGCCATTCGGGTTATGCAATGCTCCTTCAACCATTCAATCACTCATGAATTCCATATTTAAGAAAGTTTGTGCTGATATTTTTGATGACATACTAATTTATAGCCGAGTTTGGTCACAACATCAGGAGCATGTCAGGACAGTCCTTGAAGTAATTAGACAACAACAACTTCTTGTCAAGTTCAACAAATGTGAGTTTGGTCAACAAGAACTTGAATATTTGGTTCATATAATTACTTCCTAGAGTGTTAAAGTAGATCAGAAGAAGATTGAAGCCATGATTAGGTGGCCAAGACCTAATAATGTAATTGATCTCTGTGGATTTCTAGGACTCACTGTCTACTATCGGAAGTTTGTTAGAAATTATAGAGCCATAGCACAACCACTTACCAATTTGTTGAAAAAGGGACAATTTCTGTGGACAAACGAGGCCAATACTGCATTTGAAGAATTAAAACAGGCCAAGACGTCAAACCCTACCCTTGCATTGCCTAGCTTCAAAGAACCCTTTACCATTGAGACTGATGCATCGGGAAGTGGAATTAGGGCAGTTCTGACACAATAAGGAAGACTTGTAGCTTTCATGAGCAAGCCTTTGGAGTTACTAAGCAATCTTAGTCTGTCTATGCAAAAGAAATGCTAGCCATTGTCCATGCAATTCAAACATGGCGATCGTACCTACTAGGTCGTAAATTCTTCATCTGATCAGAAGAGTCTGAAGCATCTATTGGAGTAGCGTATCACTACACCAGAGCAACAGAAATGGGTCGCAAAGCTGATGGGTTATGTCTATGAAATTACTTACAAGCCGAAAAGGGAAAATTTAGCCACAGATGCATTATCTCAAGTAGCAAGCAGCCCAAGCCTTAATGCACTTTTCACTCCAAAAGCCAAACTTTGGGAGGAAATCAAGAAAGAAGCCACCAATGATCCATACATGAAAGAGATTGCGAGCCTTGCAAGTGACAGTTCGGCAACCCCATACAAATGGCGTAGTGGCTTGGTATGTTTCAAAAATCGAGTTGTTGTTCCTCCTAAATCATACATGGCCACTTATTGCAGGAGTTTCATGATTCGCCATATGGTGGTCATTCGAGGGTTCTTCGAACCTACAAAAGGTTGGCACAATAGTTTTATTGGCCCTTAATGCATAAATCTGTCCAACATTATGCTTCAGCTTGCACTGCATGTTAAAAGAATAAGGCTAAGTCACTAGTTCCCGCCGGCGTCCTCCAGCCTCTTCTAATTCCATGTCAAGTTTGGTACAACATCACAATAGACTTCATAGAGGGATTACCCCTTTCTAATGGTAAGAATGCAATCTTTGTGGTGGTGGACCATTTGTCAAAGTCAGCTCACTTTATGGCAGTGTCACATCCTTTTTTGGCTAAAACTATTGCGGAGAAGTTCATAGACGGTGTTTTGAAACTCCATGGCATGCTGAAATCCATAGTAAGTGATCGCGACCCTGTATTCATTAGTAACTTTTGGCATGAGTTCTTCAAATTATTAGGAACTATGTCACGCATGAGCTCGGCATACCACCCTCAATCTGATAGTCAATCAGAAGTTGTCAATTGTTGCCTCGAACAATATTTGTGGTGCTTCACTTCATAGCAGCCTCGCAAATGGAATTCCTTACTCCCTTGGGCCGAATTATGGTATAATACAACTTATCACAGATCAATTGGAATGACACCTTTTCAAGCCTTATATGGAAGGCCACCACCAAGTATTCCACACTACGAGGAAGGTACGTGTTGTGGACGCATTCTTAGGGAAAACGTATGAAAGAAAAAAAAACATTAATTTGGATTTGGATTTTTATCGATTTGTTAGATAGTTGTTGTTTTATGGTTATTTCCTTATTAGGATAATAATATGATAGGAA
>JAOTAZ010000004.1:13492424-13508217 GCA_025629785.1 Erythroxylum oxycarpum
GGCAACAGTATTGGACTATTAGTAATCCATAGACCTAAAATTAGCGATGGCAACGGGTCAAGGGCTGACCGTGCTATGCCCCTACCCCCAACCCGATAGACCACGGGTGCGCTAAACGAGCCTGACCCAATTTTATTTTTTTTAAAAGTTAAAAAACAATGTCATTTTGTACCTTCCCACAGGGCACAGGGTCGGGACAACCTTGCCCCCAATCCGATAGGCCATGGGTGGGCCAAGTGAGTCTATTTTGACTCTATCATCATCATCACCTAGTCCAAAATCCCGCAATGAAACGGGGTCTAGGAAGGTCCGATAGTACACAACTTTACCCTTACATAATAGAAAGGTTGTTTTCGGTGGACCCACATGCAAATGAGATAATATAATAATGATGCAAGACACAAACAATTCATTAAAAACATAAAATAAAAGAATACAAGTAATGGGGAATACTTGAAGGAGGTCAGATCTGCGAGAACCTAATAAACTACAAAGTCCAATCCCTTCTTGTCTCTCAGTAAGTAAGGGGGCCTTCATCAGAGACCCTATCGGCATGACACCCGAATGTGCCCCCGCACCTGTCGTGCAATCTGTGCATCGTGATACAGTGTCTCCTAGTAATTGCTGTACTGATTCTTGGTAATTGGCATGGTTAATCTTTCACCCTTATCCGATCACGCCAAACTTTTTCTATTTCTAGCTACTACCTCATTAAGGGCCAACTCTGACAAAAATTAAAAAAAATGACGTCGTTTTGTACCTTCCCATCGAGCGCTTGGCCCGTGGCCTCACCAGGTTAAGCAATCTCGGCTCATGGCTTGGTCAACTCGGGTTGAAGTCGGGTTGGGTCGGGCCCATTTTCCATCCTTAGACCCAATCTCATTGTAAACTAAACTAAAAGACATTGACACTTCGTCCTCCAGTGCTAGACTTCTTCTCTAGCGATATTGTTCTCGGTGTTCAGCTAATATTCCGTCTCTTCATTCTTCGTTTAACATTACCTCTAACCTTGTGTGCAAGATTGATTTTTTGGATAATTTTGTTCCACGTCAGTAAAATAATTCCTAGAAGACTCTTCTTCTCCCCTTCCAACCATTGTATGAAAACCTGCACCACTTCTTTACTTACCCTTTTCACATTTATGCTTCGAAATAGCTGCAACCAAATATGCAACATTTGGTAAGGGCGATGAAATTGATCCTCTCAATTCACGTGTTTCTCAAACTCAAAAACATAAACTAATAGATGATTTTGAGATAATTATGGTAACTCTACTCCAAAGGCAACCTTCCAATGCATGTAATCTTAAAAGGACCAAAATATAAAAGAACTAGCTTATAGTTGATCGTTATTTGCAAATTATATTACTTATATTGAACTCTCTCTTAGTTCTCCTACTATCAATCGCCTATTTCATCCTATTCGAAGCATAATTCATATGAAATTGCACCAGTTGCAGAGCCTTTTCTCCATCTTGCAAAGCTTGATCAACAACTACCAACTTGTTATATTTAACAAAATATGATATATATATATAGTAGTGGTGTATAATTATATAATACTTCAAATGGGATCACTTGAATGGCTAAGTGAAATTTTGTATTGCTTCACCATTTCATTAGGAAGTCAACAGTCATGCATATCAAGTATGCCTTCAAGGTTCTATTTGAGACTTTTGTTTGTCCATCTATTTGAAAGGTTGTCCCAATGTACAAGGTTCCTCACTTTGCGAGAATCATAAGTCAATCTATTATTGTCATCATAACTGAATTTCTCTCAAACTTTAGTAAATTTTAATGAAATTTATGGTAATATCAGTTCAAAATTAGTTTGATACATTGGATGATTGCGACAAATCAAGAGAGATTAAAGTTTTACATTTACTTCTTTGACATATATCACATTTCGTAATAGATCCCCTCACATTCTTTATATGTTCTTCCAATGAAAATAAGTCTACAACTTTTTTTATATTCCTAGAAACCTCAAGTGACTTCTGATAGATCTTTCATAAAGCTTTAAAATATTATTCAATATCAAAATAATCTTTCCTTTCAAGTCATCAATTCATTTTCCCTATAGAAGATACTTTTTTTAGACGAACACTCTTGCATATTTTTCAACAAACTCATTATTGAAGGTTTATTTTAGCTTTCTTTACTTCTCTATAATAAATTTGAGCTCAAATGAGAGATTATAATCACATATAAATCACTATTTTACTTTAGATAAGACATCAATGATGGTAGTGGAGCCATGTGGTTGCTTTAGAGAAGGAGTTAGTAAAAAGATGAGGTAAGAGAGAGAGGAGGAGGAAAGGAAGATAGGAAAAACAGATAGAAAAGAGAGGGAGAATAAGAGAAAAGGAGAAGGGGGAATGATTTAGGTAATGGTTCTCTATTTTGTTAATGGCTCTAAGGATACATTTATAGTAATTCTTATAAGAGAATCTCACCAATTAGCTGGCTAAAAACCTGTAACAAAATATAACTAACTATTTATAAGAAATCTCTATATCTAGTCAGAGCCTTGATTCTTAAGGCACTCCTAACTATCCTAAAAATCGGTCGTGTTGCAACACCATTTGTTGGTCCTATTAGGCTAATGATTGCATCATTTGCCCTCGTGTTCAAAGCGTCCTTGTCCTCAAGGATGAAGTGAGGAAAATCCTTCTAAATTTTGGTTAAGGGTTTCTATGTGGCATCTACGTTAGTTTGTCCCTTTCATTCCATAAGCATTTACTAGATAGGGCAGGCTTATTAGATCACTTATTGTTGGCGAAGCACTCGGTGAGTAGTGAGAAGAGGTTAAGCTTGAAAATTTCCTAAGGTAAAGAGCAGTGTTGAGTGGAGGGGTCTGCTCGACGTAGTTTCAACTTTGATATGTGAAAGGCATTATGGATGCGATGTAAGTTTTATCTCCTAGTTATTAGTATGGTCCATTTAAAAAGCCTTAATCCGACCCACTAATTGTGTTGCCCATCTATCCAACTCGTTGTCTTTGTGATGGCCAAAGCTTTGAGTATGTTTTAGTGGTTTTTAAACCGTTAGCTTTGGGTCCTATTCTCGCCAAGCTTCAGTACACCATCTATCTTGCTTAAGGAAGAGGATAGAAAACTCAGAGCTCCAAACTTCTCAAATCTACGATGGAAGGCAATGGCTGGAGGTATTTATGTTAATTTTTCGCTGCTTGTTTCACATATATATATGGTTATATATGGTGTTTTTATGCATAGATTTTGTACGTAAATATTTGTATGAAATGCATGCTACTGTAAGGTTTTGGTTTAACATTTGGTATTAGAGACTTTACTGCCTCTGTCTTGAATTAGAAACCATCGAAATATTTCCTCTGTTGTACTTTGTTTTTCGGTTGAGTTTCTGTCGTATTATATATATGTGTTTGAGGTTGTTGAGTTTTTGACATTTTGGACCTCCTTGAGACGTTAGAGTCATGTTTCTCAAATGACAACATCCGAAGCTCAATGTACGGTTGTTGTCCCTCCTCCTTCTTCACGGTCTAGACAACGTCGCCATGATTGGAATTTCCGACATATGATGGCACGGAAGACCATATATAACCATATGATTCATATATTTGATTCATAGCCCAGGTATGCAAGATTGGAATTTCCGACATATGATGGCACGGAAGACCCCTTAATCTGGGCTCGCCGCTGTGAGTAATTCTTTGAGAATCAGAATACACCTGAGACAGAAAGGGTGGGACTAACGGGTTTTCATCTCTTAGGAGAAGCACAATTATGGTTTTATCAGTTGAAGAGGGCAAAAAATTCAATGACTTGGACAGAATTTCAGAAAAGTTGCTTCCAAAGGTTTGGACCACCAGAAGGTAGTAATCCAGTGGGGGAATTGGTCACTCTTCGACAAATTGGAACTGTTGAACACTATCAACGTCAATTCCAAGAAAAGCTAGCTAGAGCTGATGAGCTCATTCCGGAAAGTTTGCACGTGGGATTATTTATGGCGGGATTGGATGATTCCATTAGATTGGATGTTCAACTGCGTAAACCACCAGATTTAGCAGCTACTATGAGTTTGGCTAGAGCTTATGAACAGAAGCTTCAGCTGCAAAAAGTCACTAGTACTCAAAGGATGACATGGCAATCTCCCCAGACAAGCTCTAGTAGTTCGGTGACTATGCCACCAAGGAGTTCCAATGTGGCATCTACAACGATTGATAAATCATCAAGCAATCAAGCTCCTTTTTTTAAGCAGTTGACACGAGCAGAGATGGCAGAGAGGAGATCAAAAGGGCTGTGTTATAATTGTGATGAACCATATTCAGCTACTCACCAATGCAAACGGCTTTTCTGGTTAGAGTTAGTAGATACAGATGATGATCCATCATTCGAGCTTGAGGACAAGCTCTTTCCGCAAGAGCCGGTAATTAATGAGGTGGATCGAGCTCTAGTCTCAAGGGATGTTGTGTTGCAGCAGCTCAAAACTACCTTATCCACTGCCAGTAACTGCATGAAGCAAATGGCCGATGCTAGAATGCGAGATGTAGAGTTCCAAGTGGGTGATCTTGTTTTCCTAAAGTTGCAACCATATTGTCAACGATCAGTAGCAAACAGAGCTTTTCAAAAGCTTGCGAACTGCTATTACAGACCCTACAAGATTATTGAAAGGATTGGCAAAGTAGCGTACAAACTCAAGTTGCCAGCAAGTTCGAGAATTCATCCTGTTTTTCATGTGTCAACGCTAAAGAAACAAATAGGTGAGCTTGATGTCACCAGCAATGAATTGCCACCAATGGATGATGATGGAGATGTCATTTGTGAACTTGAATCTATACTGAACACAAGGTGGGTTAAGAGGGGTAAGCATTTTGTGGAAGAAAGTCTAGTAAAATGGAAGAGAATGCCAAAAGAAGATGTCACGTGGGAAAATTCGAAGGAGCTGAAACACAGATTTCTCAACATGAACCTTGGGGACAAGGTTCCTCTTAGAGGGGAAGGTAATGATGAACTCCGCAGGTCAACACGTATAAGCAAAAGAAACTCAAAATATCAATACTATGTGCGAAGCAAACAAGTTGTAGAAGATAGGAAGTTTTCGTTGATTGTGGGTCCAATAAAATCGGCTAATGCCAATTGTGTTAGTTAGGAGTCTTTAGAAGTTTCATTAATTTAGGATTTCAATTACATAACGTTTTTAATAGTTCCATTAAATTAGGATTTCAGTTTCTAGTTCTATTTGTATAGGATTCTGATTGCACAGCTTGTATATATACAAGCTTTCGCTAATTGATGTGGATAGCAGTTTTTAATCAATTAAATCATTGGTTCGTTCTCACCAAAAGCAGAATATTTGCATATCTCTTTCTTTTCGCTTGTTCATAACATCTCTCTGACTGGGACTCCAACAAAAGCTATTTAGATACAAGAGGAACCAACTAACTGTGACTATCTTTAGCTAAGTTACAACCATGCTGACAGATAACATAACTAACTACCAATTATCAACAACTTCTCAACTGAGTCATGCACACATTAGCAGCTTCATGCACCCTTTCCTCTCAAGTTGGGCTTTGACGGAAGTCAACCAAACACAACTTTGACAAGAGTGAAGTAAAAGCAGGGGCTTGTAAGGATTTTGTAAACATACCAGCCAGCTGCAGTTTGGGCCGAATAAGCTAAGGAGAAATGAATCCTCATTTTTATTCATCTCAAACAAGGAGGCAATCAATTTCGAGATGTATAGTTCTTTCATGAAAAATAGGGTTGGCTGATATATGCAATGCAGCTTCATTATCACACCGCAAAGTGATGGTAATAGGCATACTGATGTGAAGATCTTGAAGAAGATAACTAATCCATTTCAACTCACAAACAGTAAAAGCCATGCTTCTATACTCAGCCTCTGCTGAAGAACAAGAAATGGTTGATTGTTTCTTAGTTTTCCATGATATCAAAGATGTCCCGAATAATATACAATACCCAATCAAGGACGCTTGGTATCAATATAACTCACCCCATCAGAATCACAATAAGCCCTTAAAACAAGTTGATTATCAATTGGAAAAAAAAAATCGAAAGACAACCTTTAAAATACTCAACTAAATGAATAGTTGCACCCCAATGTTACTAGCAAGGATGCTATAAGAACTAACTCAATTGTTGTAAACCATTTGTGATATCAGGGTGTGAAAAGCCTAAGTACAACAATCTTCTAATTAATTGCCCACTTGTCTCTAGATCAATAAATAAGGGATTTGCATCTTCACAGAACTTGATCACTGTCGGAAGAGAAGTGGTAGCCACCATCTTTGACATATAAAATGTATTTTTGTTGGTTAATAACTGTACCACTTGCAGAATGAGCAAATTCTAAACCATGCTGACCATAAATCTTTAATGGTGAATATCTTATGTAAAAACCTTTTAACATCAATAACCTCCTTTTGTGAGGTTCATGTCACTAAAACGTCATTCACATGTACAATTAGAGCAAGAAAACCATCACTAGATGTCTTAATGGCGAGACAATGATCATGGTGGCACTGTATGAAGCCACAATTACGCAAATGATGAGTGCATTCGTTGTTCCATTATTGTGATGCTTGCTTAAGCTCATACAAAGAGCATTTTAATTTGCAAGCTTCACCTGGTTTAGCTTTAGAATAACCTTGAGGATGAATCATGTAGACTTCCTAATATATAAAGCCATAAAAAAATGTGTTGTTTATGTTTTATTGACGTAATGGCTAGGCTTTCGGAGAAACTAAAGCTAGCAACAACCTCACTATTTACTCCCTAACCACGAGCAAAAAGTTGTCTATGCAACAACCTTACTATTTACTCCCTAGCCACGAGCAAAAAATTGCCTATGTAATCTATCCCTTTGATTTGATTGTATCCTTTAGCCATCGTCCTGGCTTTAAAGCAATTAACACTTCCACCAGGTTTAAGTTTTAATTTACAAACACATCGAGAACCAATGGCTCGTTTACCATTTGGTAACTATGTCAGCTCCCAAGTTTGATTGGGCTCAAGGGCATTCAACTCTGCAGCATGGCCTGCACCCATTCCTTTAAGTGCTTTGCTTGATGGAATGATTCTAGCTCTTGAGTATTTGAAATGATACTCAAATGCAAAATGAAAGGATGCAGGTAGTAATGGTGTGTGGTTATATGTACTGGCAGTAGACATATAGATAGAAGATATAGTGCAGGAAACTAAATCATTTAACCAACTAGGTTTAAACTTGATTTTAGAACTTCTTCTCGATTCAACATTAAAGCCAGGAGGAGTAGTAACACGAACTAGACATTGAGCATTAGGGTTAGGAACATCAAAGTTATGATCATTATGGCCAATCTCTTGTAGAAATGTTTGAAAAGGTGGTGATTGATTTGTTAATGTATATGGTGTATAGGTGGGAAAGGTCGAGCATAATCAATGGGCTTAATATCTTGTAAGTCTGTTTTATTGGAAATTAAGGATAACAAACTTCTTTCATTGAGGGCTGTGTTGTTTTGTAGGGAAAAATGTTCTCATGAAAGAGAACATCTTTTGATATAAGAATGGTCTGGGTGTCAAGGTTAAAGAGTCTAAAGGCTTTCTGTCCATGACAATAAAAAGGACATTTGTATGTAAGTTTATCGAACTTGTCTTTATGAGGTCTTGTATTTGTGGCAAAACAAAGGAATCCAAATGCTTTCAAAGTTTTATATAAAGGAGTATGATCATAAATCATTTCATATGGAGTTTTCCAATCAAGGATGGGTGTGGGTAATCGGTTTATGAGATGAGTAGTAGTGAGAATAGCTTCACCCCAAAATTGTCTAAGAAGTGAAGATTGAATGACAAGAGCTCTAACAACTTGTACGAGGTGTTCATGCTTCTTTCAACAACTCCATTTTGTGGTGTAAGTATAGGCATAGGTTTTTTAATGGACAATAATCAGCTAATTGAACAATATTTGACAGCTGTGACTCAAAAACTCATACCCATTATCTGTCCAATAACTTGAATGTGTTGTTAGAATTGAATTTGAACCATTTTGGTGAAAGAATATAATAATTGGACAACTTGCCTCTTGTGATGCATAAAATTAAGTCCATATTGCATGACTAAAGTCATCAACAATGGTTAGCATGTAAAAGCACCTATAATGGATTTTTGGTTATAAGGTCCCTATATGTCTCCATGGACTAAATTAAAAGCTCTGTTTGTTGAATGGTACTAGAAGGGAAAGGTAGTCTTTGTTGTTTGGCAACGGGACTTACGTCACAAGCACTTTCAACTTCATCAAATTCATGTTTGACAATATTAATTCACCAAATCACGTTTGAAGATGGGTGGCCAAGCCTTTTATGCCAAACATAAACCATAGACACAAAGTGAGCACAATTTGAATTACAACAAGAGTTCAATGATTGAAAAAGAAGTAATGATATGAACAAAAAAGGACTTTGGGTAAAATTTGGACAAGGACATACAATCTTCCTACTGCTTCCTACTGTTAGTACTTGTTAGTCTTCAAGTTATGTGCAGTGAAATGGGAAGGATAAAATTCAAAGTTAATTAGTGTTGTGTTTGTTAATTTGTTAATTGATAATAGGTTAGATTTGAAGGTGGGAATGTGTAATGTCTTGGTTAAAATCACTTAATTTGTCATCATAACACCACCAATGCATTTAACATAGATTGTAGACTCATCTGGCATAAACATAGGAAATACTTGATTAAGGGTTATGGATTTACTTCTGTGGCTTAGGTTAACACACATGATTAGGAGCACTACTATCAAATATCCAAGAGCTAGAATCTAACTCATCAAGACATAAAGAATGTTTAGAACAGTACCTGCAAAGTCATGGATGTAAGCATATTTGTTGTGAAAGGATCAATTGGCACCTTTCCTTCCATGACTCGACACCTCTTGTTTCACCAATTCAGAAATTGAGGAAGTCCAATCTGCCTCTTTATTGTCTTTCTTTGCCATACTTGACATTTAACCACATTTGTTGCAATACTCCTATTCTTTCCACTTGATTTTCCCTTTTGCTCCTATAAATCCTTACAACAATTAGAATATCCATGCAATTTAAAGCATCTTTCCTTTAAATGACCACTTTTATTGCATTGGTCATAGTGCAATTTGCTTTTATCCACTATTCCTTTCTTATATTTCATCTACCTCCCATTTGTTCCTCCTTGCACCCTGTCTACATTTGTTGATCCAATCATCATTGCAATGTTGTCTATCCATCATTGATTCCCATATGAACCTCTCTTCGTTTTTCTACTTGCAGCACCATTGAGTTAACCTTATTAATGCTTGGTAAAGGATCCATGACAAGGATTTGGTTCTTTATAAGGTCGTAGCTATCGTTCAACCCTATTAAAAACTGCATGATTTGATTAAAGAAGTAATTTCTCCCATTGCTTTTGAAGCCCCACATGAACATTGCGGAATAGCATAAGAAGCATCCATTCATCAAATACCTCTTAATTTTTGTAAAATATTTCACCACAGATTGATTGGCAGATTGAACTTATCTCTCTCTGAACTGACATAATAAGGGGCCATTGCATCCCCCAAATCTCTACTCTAGATCGAGCCACAACTCCCTAGCTGAATTAGTGTACATAAAAGCCTCAACAATCTCCTTTGAGATTGAATTTAATATCCAAGACAACACCATACAGTCTACTCTTCTCCATAAATCAAATTCAATTGAGTTTCTATCAAGTTTTACACAACTTCCATCGATAAAGCCTAGCTTCAACTTTGCTCCAAGAGTCATTTTCATCGGCCTACTCCAGCATAGAAAATTACTGCCAAACAGAGTTGTCGTTACAAGTCATACATGGACAGTCTGATTCTTGAAGATGCAATGGATCTCTATTAACTCCATTGCTTTGAATTCTTGAATCCATAGAGCTTTCTACATTCAGGGCTCGTTGCAATTCCTCCATATCTCTTCTAACTAAAGAAATCGCAACTCACTATAAATCGATCATAGCCACAATAGATCGTTCTCTAATTCCATTAACGAATCTCTCCTTTTTGGAGAGAAAGATACCAAACAGAAATTAAACAGTAATTCTCATTCAATTGAATTGAAAAGAATTTTTTAAAAAACTATTCATATGCAAGAAGATTCAACTATCTATAACTATCTCCAACTAAGCTACAACTATGCTGACAAATTACATAACTAACTAACAGTTATTAACAATTTCTCAACTAATTCATGCACATGTCAACAGCTTCACGACCTCCATCATGCATATATTAGCTTGTTGGCAGGTGGTGCATAATTTAACAGCCTTTACACTTATGTCCATTAATTTGTGAAAGGTGTACAAAACACATCCCTTAATCAACAATATGCAGCCTATAGTTATGGTGCCACCTCCATCATGTATACATTAGCTTGCTAGCAGGTGGTGCATAATTTAACAGCCTTTACACTTATGTCCATTAATTTGTGAAAGGTGTGCAAAACACATCCCTTAATCAACAATATGCAGCCTATAGTTCTGTTGCCACACAGAATTGAAGCATTACCTGCAGTTATTTCTGGCTTTCTGCTCACATTCATCATCATAGGAATAGACGGACCGTAAACATCAGCATCAAGCAAACCAACTTTCAATTGGCACTTCTTAGCAAATGCAATGGACAAATTAACTGCATATACCAGAAAACATGTATAATCCACAGCTGCCAAAGAGCATCTGCTTAAATTCGTACTTTGCAAATGAAGTAAAAATCCTTCAACTTCTCTCCATTTGATCTTACTTAAGAGAGACCAATGATACCATTGAAGTGGACCTAAATTTCTGAACTTTTAACAGATAACCGGGACACTAAAATGCACAGAAGCACACATACTTAACCTTCTCCTAGCTCACGAGTAACCATTTCTTCAACAACCTTCCCAAATTACCCCACTAGAAATATTCTTAATTAAACATTAATACACAAAATTAAATGAGAATAGAGTGACATATGGTTAATCCCATCTACCAATCTCTATTATGTATAGAATAGAATGCACTAGAGCAGAAAACAGCTTTAAAAAATAAATAAAGAAATTACCAGCGGTGGTGGACTTGCCGACGCCGCCTTTAGCAGAAGCAACAGCAATGATATCCTTAACCCCTTCAAGACGAAGTTTTGATCTGTCAAACGAGCTCGCATAATCCCGTAAACCTCCAAGCCTCTACATGGGATGGGAAAACATAAAACACTAGTATACTAACAAAAAGGCATACAAAATCGACTTACAGCTAGAGGTCGCCAGAAAATCTTCATGACACTGAGCTCCTTAGCTCCAGGTTTTTAAGAAACCGGAACTTAGAAGAGAAGAATTGCCAGATGCTGCCTTGCTCGGTATCGGAGGCTAGCTATAGCATGCCCAAATATCGACTTGGAACCAGTAGGTGACAGCTGACCTGGTTTGGGTCATGGATGATCCTGAAGCCCAACATGGCCCAGGTCTTTCATAATTGAGCTATGTTTAATTGAGTAAAATTTTCAAGAGAGGCAGTTACTGTTTTAATTTTAATATAAGTGGACAGAGACATAAGATGTATGAGAATCTTTCTTCAGTTACTGTTTTAATTTTAATATAAGATTATATGAGAATCTTTCTTTTCGTCAACTGAAATCTCAACGATCGCTCTTTTTTTAGTCAGTTATGGAGTTTCCCATTTCATTTTATTTTTCTCGTTTTCCTTACTTCTTCCCCTCCCTTTATTCTTCACCTCTGATCTTTATTGCCCTTCAAATCTCTTCTCCTCCCTTGAGACCATCGTCAACCAGGTACTGCTTCTCTATAACTTCCATCCTTATCTTACCTGATGATATTCTACGTTCTACATGTCAATTATTGGAACACAGGTGGAGATTGTAACTTACCATCTTCTTGGTACTGACCCTTTTGATTTCTTTCATGACTCTTAATTTGCTGGCGCTTGTGTTCTTTTAACATGTAGGAAGGGCAGATCTTGCTTGAACGCAATATCTATATCTGTTTATTATGAAATAAGAAGGATTAATGAGGTGTTGTTGTTGGACCAATTCTTAAAAAACAAATGAGTTTCATCTATCCGCAACAAATGGGTTTTTAATTTGGTCCTTCTATTGTGTTTTGTCAATACTTGTTGATTCTGGCGTTATCTTCTGTATTTAGATTATCCGTTGGATGCTGAATTCAATCATTCTTGTCCAACGTTTGTTGATTTTGCCATAGCATTGGAAAATATGGTTAATGTTCGTTTGGCTTTTTTGGCCTCAATTTAACGGGTTTCTAAGAATCTGGCTCAACTGCCATTTGTTATGCTGAGTTCATGATACTTTCCTTGATGACTTTTAAAACTAACTGTAGTGTAGTCTTCACATCATCTGCCAGCCCTATGTTTCCATACTCGTAAAGTCTAATAGCTTTTGTGCTACATGAAGGAAGCAAAGTATATATGAAAATGTCTAGGTTGGTAATAAACTTTTTTTTTTGGTAAATTCGCTCAAATTCTTGTTGTTGGCTTTCATACTTAAGCTATCTTTGATCTGATTAAACGTTTACCTTTGTCTTTTTTCTTCTGCTTCTGGGTGATTTTCCTGAATTGAATACAGGATGGACTCCTCAATTCCACCATTAGATGATCGGTTTATGTTTTCTTTTCATCAGCCCAATTCCAACCCTTTGTTTATTCACTCAATTGAGCATCTTATGGAATTTTAGACTGATTTTGGTACAAATGGCTGCAATGGGCATCTCATTTGTCAAATCACAGAGGAATTTGTTGGGGTTTTTGTCTGCTCTGAAGTCTGCGGCATGTGAATGGATTTTGATCTCTTTTCTGCTCATTCATGCTGTAATCTCATATCTACTGACAAAGTTTGCAAGTTATTGTGAATTGCAACTGCCTTGCATTTTTTGTTCCAGGCTAGACCATGTACTGGGCAAGGAAAAACCTGAGTTTTATAGGAATCTATTTTGCAAAGACCATAGATCAGAAATTTCATTCTTGATTTCGTGTCATAATCATGGAAAGCTTGCTGATGCCCGTGGTATGTGTGAAGAATGTGTCTTGTCATTCAATAACAAACCCAGATCAAACACAGATATGCACAAGTTATTGACAGCTCAAACTGGATCAGATCATAGTTCTTGCAATTTCAAGGGTTCAGTTTTTAATGGCAGATGTGTTTCTGGTTCTAATGCTACAAAACTCTGCTCATGTTGCAATAAGTCTTGGATATCAAGACAACATGGCAACAGAGTCTTCCAACTAAAATCACCTAGAAGTGGCATGACTAAGCCCAATATTCCTTTGCCACGTAGTTTGAACCACAGAGAAAATATGAAGAAGATGAGAGGGAGGTTTGCTGGTCCAGTAATATCTAACCGTGTAGCAAAAAGTGGTTATGATCCTTCTCATGTAGCGTACACTGAGCTCAAAATCACATCTGATTCTGAGAACGAGTTCCCATTTTCTGATGATGATGACCATAATAGTGTTGCTGATGAAATGGAACCTACGGAGGGATTGAAGATTCAAGATGTTTATGAACTTCCTACAAGATCAAGGGCCAGCTATGTGGCCACAAAAAATCTAAGCAATATGTCTTCTAATGCACGAGTCCCTCGTGATGGCAAACATTTAGAATGTGGTTCTTATAGTAGGCAGGATCTAGTGGACGGTAACCAGCAGCAAGGTAATGTGAAAACCCACCCAATTCCCAAACTAATTTCACTTGATGATTTTCATCTTTCATTCAATATGATGGAAGCTTCTGTTGGAGTTTCAACAGAGAAAAGTGAGGTCAAATTTGCTGTCGGTCAGAATTCTGATTCTTCTGCACTTTCAGAGTTTACATCTTTACTTGATGTTCCCTCATCATTTACTGTTGTTGGAGGTCCATTTGAAGCATCGCATAAGAAGTGTAAGCTCTTTATCTCTCTCTCTCTGCTGACCTAATTTTGTAAAAGATATTTTCTGCATGTAATCTATCTTCTTCATCGATGAATTGTTAGCTGCAGATAGCACTGGATCTAGCATCATAAGACAGACTCCAATTAATAAGCATGAGGGAAATGTGATGTCAATAATCACAATAGGTGGAGCAAGCACTAAAAGTAACCAGGTTTCTAAAGAATTGCTTCCAACAAATGCACCTTCTGTAGATTTGAGTGGTGGGTTGAAGTCTAGCATTGTAAATAAGGAGAGAGATGTATTTGATTGTGTGGCAGAGAATACCAATAAAAAGGATGCCGGTGATACTAAAGAAGAATTGAAACCATTTCCGAGAGAAAATAGTGCCACTCAAGGGACTGACTTATATTTGAGTTGTCCATTACCAGGCAAGCAGGGAAATGTTAATGAGTTACAGATAATTGATGCATCCAACTTCGATGGAGTTGTGATTAAGAAATCAATCTCAACCGAAATAGGTGAGTCTTCTGGGTTTGAGTCTCTTGATGTGAATGAAGTTGAGGGTGAGAACATTGTTGACCAATTAAAACATCAAGTTGAGTATGATAAAGAATGCATTAGTGCTTTGTCTTTAGAGTTAGAGGAAGAAAGGAACGCTTCTGCAATTGCTGCCAATCAGGCGATGGCCATGATCAACAGGTTACAAGAGGAGAAAGCAGCACTCCATATGGAAGCTTTGCAATACTTGAGAATGATGGAAGAGCAAGCAGAATACGATGTAGATGCACTGGAGAAAGCCAATGACCTTGTGGCTGAGAAGGAAAAAGAAATACAAGATTTAGAAGCAGAACTTGAATATTTCAGGTTGAAGTATCCTGGTGAATCGGCACTAGAGGTAACATTTGAAGAAATTATGGAATTGCGGCAGAAGGTTAATACAAAAGGTAATGCCAACATCACTTCTAGCTCCATGTTTAGTGAAAAACCAAGCTCTGTAGGAACTTCAATGTCATGTTTTGAAGAAGAGAGAAAGTACATTGCACACTGTTTAGAGGGTTTGGAGAGGAAACTTCATCAATTTGCTCGAGACAGGGCTCTGCCTGACAGTTCTGGGAGTGATGATTCCAGCGAAACAAGAGATGGAGAACACGATGTGGGAGATTCTCTGACTGAGGAGCCAAGTCAAACGGATGATCAGGTAAATGATCAACCTGCATCCAGTTTAACCCTTCCTGCCCATGAAAAGAGAGACAGAGATCACAAAATCAATCAGCATAAGAAGAAACTCCTCAATCAATACGATGAAGTTGATTGGATGAGTCTTCGAAGTGAACTTTCAGATCTCAATGAAAGGGTAGAATCACTCGAAACTGATCACAACTTTCTGGAGCATACTCTTAACTCTCTTGAAGCTGGAAAGGAGGGAGTGCAGTTTGTTCAAGAAATTTCTCGTCAGCTACTGGAATTGCGAAAAAAAAATTTTGACTAAAAAATGTCGATCTCTTCCTTTGATAAGCATTATTGCAAGAATAGCAACTATTGGTAAGAATAGTTCATTCATTTGCCTTTTTTGTAGAAAATTACATTAACAGCGACGAACTTTTGTAATCTTTCGAAAGAGGAACTACTTAATTATAGAAATAATTTTAGACAGGGTTAATATTCAAAATTGGCAGCTCCACTTGCTACGACTGAAGGACCCTTTCAAGTCCATCTTGATCTAACACAAGTATGCATAAGAATGGCAACAACTGATGCAGGGACGGAGCCAGACTCAATTCTAAGGAGGGGCGCTAAAATCTAAAAATTTGTAATTTTTTTAAGGGAGGGCCACTTATATTTGTAATTTAAAAAAAAATTTAAGGGGGCCACTTA
>JAOTAZ010000004.1:13508317-13520857 GCA_025629785.1 Erythroxylum oxycarpum
ATTTGAAAGGGAGGGCCATGACCCCCTCCCCTATAACATGGCTCCGTCCATAAACTGATGGGTTCGAGATCAATGAAAAAAAATTTATTTTGAAATTCAAGTCTAGCTCAAAGCTCGATCGAGTTTGAGAGCTTGATTAAGCTTGAACTTGATCAAAATTTGAGTAGTTTGAAATTTAATCACATTTAAGTTTTGCTTAGGTCTAGTTAAGTTTTAATTAAACCTATTTGATTGTATCAAGCTCTAAATAAATGGTTCAAAGTCTATCACAAGACCAACCTTTTTTTAAAAAAATATTAAATGTTGTAAACTTAATTGGAATAAGAAGGCCAAAAGGTCAAGTTTTTAGAAATTCTGTGATTGAAGCAAAGACGTAAATATTTTATTTATGTAGTTACTTTTCTCCTTCTTATCTTTTCACTTTCAATATGGAAATTAGAAAATGGGAATAACAGGAGATTCAAGGACACATAAAAAAAATGAAACAAATTTAGAGAAAAGTTCAAGTAAGTCCATCAAAGAATCAATCAAGGACATCAAGATTCAAGTTCCATTGATAAAACTCATCCTCTTATCTTGTTCCCTTTATTGTTCATTATTATTTTTCTTTAATTTTTCATACACTAAATTGGGATATATATTTAGGTGGGATAAACCTTACAATTATATTTTGATTTGATTTCTTTGATTTAATAGAAGATTATAGTTTTCTTGGCAATTATTTATTATATTGGATTAAAGTGATGAACATAGAAGATTCATATTTGAATTCATATACATGATTGAAGTAACAAATGTAAAAAAAAAAAAAAATCTTATAGATAATTAGATCACATAACGAATAATGAGGGTTGAATGCCAGAGATGGGGCTATATGATCCTTTTTAGTTAGAATGAAATCTATCATGGAAATTCATAAAGCGAATTAATATATTCCTTACGGGTTTTGATTTGAATTTGAGAGAACCTTCGGTCAAAATACTTAAGGATAAGGACAGTGTCTTGACTATGAGAGTAAAATTGTAAAATTTAAATTCCTATCGATCCAAGTAACTAGGATTATTCATTAAATTATGATAAATTTAAGCACAAGAAATGTTCTAGGGGGATTCTTCATCTATATCCTATCTGTATATTGGTTGTTTAATTCTTATTTATGATATACACTAATTATCTCTTATTTGTTATTTATTTTTGTTAATTTTTCCTTTTAAAATCTATCACTCATTTTTTAAAATTGAGTAATTGAAAGTCAGTTAGTTCTAATAGTTATAGTTCTCGTGAGAATGACAATCGAATCACTTAAATTATACTATAAGAAACAATAGGTGCACTTGTCTTTTCGATTTTCTTTTGTATCGTTTTGTATTTTTTTTTAATGTATATCTCATCAATACTTGTATTAAAAAGTTAAATCAAATTAAGGAGAACCTAAAGCACTTGAATAGATCCTACATTGGTGGTATGATGAGCAATATTAATACAACAAAGAAGGAGCTTTCCAAGTGCTAAGATCCCCTCTATGTACATCCTTAATGTTATAATCTTTTAAAAAAGAAAAAGACTTAAAAGCCTTTATTCAAGTTGTCAATTAATTTTTCTAAAGGCTTTTAAGTGTTTTTCTTTTTTTAAAAAAGAAAAAGACTAGGATTTCATTTTCTTATCTTTACATGCTTTTTAATAGCCTAGAAAATTCATTGATTTGATTTTCAATGCATAATAATAACCCCTTTAGTAGTGCTAGTAAATAGGGAAGATACTAAAAACTTCTCAAATGATAAAATGGTTGGGGCAAGGATATCCTCTTCCTCCCTATTTAGTTTTCCTCTTCAAGAATTCATGCTTCTTATTATTGAGAGTTATATTATTAACTTTGGGAATTTTAGATACCGTTATAGATGCTCCAAAAACAAATTTAATCTTTCTTTGTTGATGATTTGCTCTTATTGTTTCGTAATGAATTAAACTTAGTTGAACTCATTTTGAAATTCGTTTGAGAATTTTAAACTCTCTCAGGTTTGGCAATGAACACGAGTAACTCGTGCTTCATTTATTAACAAAATGTTTCTAACTTGCTCAACATTGAATAAATTTAACTGGCTTCAACTAAGGTTAACTTCCTATTTGTGATCTTAGTCTTCTTCCATTTACCATCAATCTTTTAGGGATTATACTCTTCTTATATATCAAATTTCAAATCAAATTAAGAGTTGAGAAGGTTTTGCCCTAAATAGGTAGGCTCTTTCTTATTAAATCTATTACGACGAGCCTATACATTTTTTGGTCTTGTAACCTATCTCCACCTAAAAGTGTAATCAACGCCATACAAAAAGTTATGCATAACTACCTCTAGCTAGGATCTACAGACAATAAGTCCAAAAGTAAAATAAGTTAAAATGAGGTGTCTTTTTTTTTTTAAGAAATGAAGGTTTTGATATTCTCACTTTTAAGTTAACCAATCAAGTTTTGCTTGCTATAAAGTTGTTGAAATTATTAATGAATTAAGAATACCTTGGGGTTAGATGCATTTATTCAGAATATTTGATTGGAAAAGTGTATAACAAGTTAAACTAGTTAAAATTCCTCTTAAACATAGAAGAAAATACTCTATGTTTTTTGTTATGATAATTGACATAAATTGGTAATGGAATAATGATTAGCTAAACAAATGATCCATTGCATGTGCCTAATGGATTAGTTATAAGTGCTAGTAGTAAGGAATGTTGAAGAGATTTTGAATGGCCTAATTTATGACATATATGCATATCAAGCTTCAAAGTATTACTTTAAGATCTATTATAGGAGGCTTGTTAGACATAAAAAAGACCAAATACTAGTTAATTTGATTCAAGCTAAGGTTGGAGATCGAAGATTTGGAAGCTTAAAGCTCATCTTTGGCTAAACACGAACTCAGGTACAACCATGTTACAACTATGTACTTCTATGGATGTGAGAAGATTGGACAACCTCATACATGTGCGTGTAATAGCACCCGTATCCCTCTTTTATACATGAATTAAAGTTCTAGTATCAAACATGGATTAATACATGATTGTGTGTTAGCCTATGTTGCTATTGAGAATCATGATTGGAAGGCACAATCGTACATAGGAAAAAGCTAGAGTCTTTGTCATTTTATGCTAAAGTTCAAGTATGGAATAAGGTCTAGGACATGACCTTATCCTAATCAGTATCTCCCAATGAAATCCTAATTTTGTATTATTTAAGGATTTTAAAATATTTTTAATTTTATTATTGGGAGTTGTGAGTGTTTTTATTCTTTATAATTTATTGAACTCTTTTGTGGCTTTTAAATTGATTTTGGAATTTGGTTCTTGATTGTTTATAATCAATGAGATAGTTCTAATTAATCTAATTTAGCATTCTAAGTAATATTTAATCTTGTTCATGATAGACTATGATTAATTCGGTTTGCGTTAGTTAGTATCAGAGTTTGACTCCAAATCAAGTATGGGTTTCCCTTAGTTTTTGTATCATTGTAAATTATATTCTATTTCTTTATCTATTTATTTTTGATGAATCTTATCCATTTATTATATATTCTTTTGTTTCTAAAGTTTCAACCAAAATGAAAATTATTGTTATCAATTGTGCTAGGATTTTTCTATCTTTTCTTATTATGATAAGGTTTCTTCTTTTTTAATCCCTTTTTTTATATGATTTTCATACCAGATTGTCTTAAGCTATTTAATCAAATTCATGAGTAAGAATTTGTGATGATACAATTTTATAAAAATATCACTCAAAATATATTTTTTTAATTGTGCAATCAATTCTAATTATCTTGGTGGTTGAAATTGATTAAATTCTTAATTATTGAAAATGTAGTATAATTAAATAGATGTCATTATTCTGTTATTTCATTCAATTCTCTTGTTTTTTTTTTTACTTAACATATGATCTTTTTTCTTCCTTTAATTTTTAGTTCTTTAGGTTTGGACTTTATAAGGTTAAATAGTTAGAATTTTTGGTTCAGTTTGTTTAATTTCTTAAAGAGCTTGAGATGGAAGCAAATAAGCAATGAAAGGAAACAGGGTGTGAGAATAACATTAGAAAATCCAATTAAAGAGTGAGATATAATTGGTTTAAGTATCTTTTAAGAGTATACACATATGGAAGTAAGTGAGGAATTGTTTTTTACTAACTTCTTCTTGTAACTTTTAATTATAGGTATTTTAACACATATGGGATAAGTGAGGAATTGTTTTTTACTAACTTCTTCTTCATCGTCATCGTCCTCGTCATCGCACCCAGTCTGAAATCCCGCATTAAGGCAAAGTCTGGGGAGGTCTGATAGTACGCAGCCTTACCCCTACATAGTAGAGAGACTATTTCTGGTATACCCACATGCAGATATGACATGCAAAATAATGATGCAGGACACAGAAGAAATAAGTGAATAAATAAAAACTAGCACGCTGCATAATTAAGTACATAGAACTCCCATAAAAGACGAAGACATACCTGATGTATAGCCCGATCCAATAATAAAATAGTAAGATAACAAAAACTAAATACTAGAAAATTCAATAAATAATTAAAGAGTATTAAAAGAAAATAAAATATAATTAGGATAAATAGTACTAATACTACTACTAATACAAATACCAATACTAGAAAAAAAAGGGAAATAGATATAAAAAAGGATGTAGTAGCAATAATAATAATAATAATAATAAATAATATAAATGGTAATAGTAATAAAAATAATACCAAGAATAAAACAAACTAATACTAAAAATAAACTCAATATTAATAATATTAGTATATATATATATATAAATACTCTAACCGGCCTCAATAAACAACCCGGACATTCAACAGAAAAATCACACATAAAATGAGAGGTCGATTCACTAGCAAGTAATGAAACAATAACGTAATGATGCTGACTTTTAATTATAGGTATTTTAACACTAGAGGAAGAAAAGGACAATAAGTGCATGGTGTAGGCTATGGAATAACAATTTAAGAAGATAAACATGATGTATAATGAGTTGAAAGATATGTTGGAGAAGTAATCCAATCGAATTGTTGAATTGCAAATAAGATAACAACCACGAGTTCCTAATAATGCTATACATACTAGGTGCAATCCAAAACCCCCATTAGAAGTTAATAAATAAAATGATGATTTAAGTGTCGATGAAGTTTATCTAAAATTTAAGGTTAAAGGGGTAAAATTAGGTCTGGGAGAGGAGTTAGGCTTGAATGGTATCTTAAGATAAAGCCTAGAGGTCAGTGGAGTGGATAGGAAACTTTATACTATCAAGATGAAAATACCTTCCTTTAAAGGTTAAAAAAAACACTTATAGGATTATTTAGAGTGGGAGAAAAAGATGGAATTTATTCTTAATTTTCATATTTACTCTAAAGAGAAGGAAATGAGGCTAATTATGGTAAAGTTCATTGATTATTCCATTATTTGGTGGGATCAACTAGTGACTAATAAGAGAAGGAATCATAGGCATCTTAAAAAGATATAATAATTTGAAGGCTTGTATGAGGAAGGGATTCGTGCCTAATTATTATTATATATACTTATATAAAAAATTTAAAAGCCTTTCTCAAGGTTCAAGAAGTATAGAGGATTATCATTAGGAGACGGAAGTAGCTATAGACCAAACCAATGTTGAGGATGATAGAGAAGCAACTATGATAAGGTTATTGAATGGTTTGACTAAGGTTATAGCTAATATGGTAGAGCTACATCATTATATTGAGTTAGCAAGGATGTTGCGTAAGGATATAAGGTGAAGAGATAATTAAAGCATAAAAGTGTATTAAAGTACACAAATAATCCTAGTAATTCTTGGAGGTCTAATTAGAAGAAAAGATTATAGGGGTTTATCTAAAGCAAAGGTTGAACCATCCAATGTTAAAGAGGATGTCTATAATAAAATATAGATATTAAACATTTTCTTTATTTAGTATCAGGGCATATTACATCTTAGTGCTTAAGGAAGAGAGTTATAATATAAGGGACGATGGAGAGGTGGAAAGTTAAAATGATTTAGAAGGAGAGGAAGTTATACAATCATTTAATGATTTTAACAATCATGGTGTTAAGTATGATATTGATGGTGAGGCACTTATTACTTAGAGAGTAAGTGTTTAGATAAAAAAGAATAGGTTAGAGCAACAAATGGAACACATACTTTATACTAGATGATACATCTATAATAAGGTTTTTGATCATTAATGGATGAATTTTCACTAATGTGACCTGCGTTACTCTTATAGAGAAGTTGATTTGATCTATTATGAAGCATCCAATCCTATATAAACTTTAATGGCTTAACAAATGTTGAAAGATCAACGTAAGCAAATGAGTGTTGTTGAAGGACAACAAGCTAATTGCTCTTATACCATTAACACTCAAATAGGTCTATTTGGATTAACTAAAAACGAAAAGAGAGAATAAACAGAAAATAGTGTGAGTGAGAAAATTATAAAAAGAAATAATGGTGAGAAGAAAGGAGATTGAAAGTGAGACTCAAACTAAAAAGATTTTTTAAAGAGAGTGTCTTTTTTAAGTGAGTCTTATTTAAAAGGGAGAGATATCAAAGCCCCATCTTATATTCACTAGCCTATGATTTCTTTAGTGAAAATTGGCTTCTTTCAATTCTGATAAACTTAAGGTATCTCTTCCCAATGATGTTTCCTTATTGCAACAATGTAAGGATGTGTTAGTTGACGATTTTCCTAATGAATTACACCAATTAAAAGGATTGAACATCAAATTGATTTTATGCTAGAGTCTATAATTCGTATCAAACCTACTTATAGCAGCAATCTTGTAGAGAAATAGGAACTTTAAAGGTAAGTGAAGAGAAAAAGGAGCTTTAGAGGTAAGTGAAGGATTTAATGGTTAAGAGGCATGCAAGGAAAAGTATAAGTCCTTATGAAGTTCCAATGCTTGTAGTGCCTAAGAAGGATGGTTCTTGGAGTATGTTTATTAATTGTAAAACTATCAACAACATAACATTAAAGTATAGGCACCCAATTATCAAGTTAAATGATATGTTTGATGAATTATATAGTTCTTACTAATTTTCGAAATTTAATTAGAAAATGCATACCACTAGATTATGATAAAATAAGGTGATAAATGAAAATAATATCTTCAAGATTAAATATAAATTGTATAAGTGGTTAGTTATACCATTTAACCTTATTAGTGCACCTAGTACTTTTATGAGATTAATGAATCATATGTTGCATGAACTCTTAGGCTGATTTTTAGTATTCTATTTTGATGAAATTTCTAATATATAGTTAGAAGAACATATTTATCACTTAAGACCTGTTAAGAAAACAATAACTACATGCTAATATAGAAACACTTTACTTTTTTATGTAAATAAAATTGTGCTCCTTTGTTATGTTAATAATGCCACATTATAGGGTAGATAAGAAAAAGGTAAAAACAATTAAGGAATGGTTATGACTTATATCAGTAATTAAGGTTAGAGGTTAGTGTCATTCAAAGATTGTTAAGGATTTAGTATAATTGTTGTACCGTTACTCGGATTTTCTTGAATGCATAGATTTCTATTGGGATAGTGAACATGAACAAGCATCTAATGTTATTAAAGAATCTAAAGAGCTAAGAGCTAAGATAAGTTAAATGTCATATAAATGGATGAAATTTATTAGGACCTTTCATTTTGTAACCAAGAATAAATAATGTAACAAGAATGTGGTTACTCATACATTATCTTAGAGAGATAGTTTGGATGGAAAAAGGAAATATTAGATTATGGGACAACTTCATAAATGTGTAAAACATCAAATCAAATAGAAGAAAGAGAAAAATATGACCAAGCCTGACAAGGGTGGAAGACAAGTTTTCTTTAAAACCAGTGATTGGGTTTGTATGCATATGTGGAAGGTAAGGTTTCTTTTACAAAGGTGGTCTAAGTTGCAACTAAGAGGGGATGCTTCATAAGTCACTGAGAGGATCAATGATAATTATACAAACTAGACTTTTTAAGTGAGTAATAGTCCATAAGTCACTGGGAGGATCAATAATAATTATTATAATCTTGACTTTTCAGGTGAGCATAATGTTAATATTACTTCAATATTATTGACGCAACATCCCACTACCACATAGTATATACCTGAACATCTAAGAAAATTCAAGTACATATCCTATGATAATGGTATGTTAGAGCAAAAATAAGTTCGTGATCTAACTTAATTTGAAAGTCATTAAATTTTAAAACAATTTATAACATTCATTCACAAAGCTTACATTGTTTCCATTAAACAAATATATACAAAACTTCATATAGGTTCTAGCAAGAGCTACAAGATAAAAGTTATAACTCTTCTTATGTCAGCTGACAGACCTCTGAGCTATAACTTAGTCCAAAATTTTCCTTTAATCTAGAATAGGATACTAAGTCTCCTATCTCATACCTGAAAAATCATGTTGCAATTTTATGAGTTTTGCAAACTCCATAAGTGAATCATCATTTATTATTTCACCAGATCACATACACAAATCACATATTTCACAAATATTCATTCAGAAAATGTATAATATAAATACTCACGCTAACATGGCACATCACATAATCATTGTGAATCAGAACAGATATATACAATTACATATGCATATGAAACTACATATTCGTTATTATTGTTAAAACCGAGTGCCTTTCACATACATATACAATTATCGTCCCATTAGACTCAGTCTGAAACATGCATCACGGAGCATAGCTCTATATGAGAACAGAAATCATAGAGCAAAGCTCTACGTGCAAGTGCTTTCATACTAGCTACTCCCGTCACAACGCCTTTATTAGAGCATGCATTTTGTGAAATGCATCAAATACTGAATATGTGATATATATAGTGCACAGTCAGAATCTCATAGTCATCGAACTTAAGTCTGCCATTCAACTTTCGTTAAGAATACAAATATCATTCAGAATTTTCACAACAATTCAGAACAGTTCCAATACATTCCCTAATATTAACTCCTCGAACTTTAAGTCTAGAATTCAGAAACAAATGATAATCATAACACAATCAGTTCAATATTTGGAAATCAAACAAATTCAATCAATCCTAGGAAAATCATCTATGTAGACTCACAGTAGGCTCCAAATAAAAAATTATCCCATTTGGATAACTATAGAGCAAGATATGGTCAAAATACCGAAGTATGTTCGAGCTGTATAGGACAAGGCTTCGATGCGGCAATCCAAGGAAGTTGATCGTGGAAAACTTTTCCAGAAACAAAAATTTCTCAGAAATTCTCAAAAGTTAGCCACGGCAAACTAAATAGAGTTGGTCACAATGAACTTTCACGGAAAACTCTTCTTTCCAATTTTCACTTTCTTACTCTACTATAATTTCTCATTTTTCTAAATGTTTATTCTCACATCAATTAACTCAAATAACGTTCAAAACATTTCTTCTAACTCATTTTTAGCTCATCAATACACATACAATTCAAAAATCCAGATTCACACTTAAACACCAAAATCTGATTCTCATATATGCAAATTCCAATCTTCTGCATTTTTCCCACATTCACAAATTCAACTCCTCATCTAAGCCATTTAGCACATGCATTGATCGAAACTCTACTGCTTTACCTTTTCATACATGTATTCATCTCTAACACTAGTCATCATCAAACTAGCACATTTTATTACAACTCTGCATTAACACCGAAACTACCCAACTTTCTCAATTCGTGTAGGAACTCATTTTCATCCATCAAAACATCATTTACACAACATCAAAGAAAAACTTAAACAAAACTTACTTGATTCAGCAGTTAGTTCCAACAATGAGGGTGAATCACATGTACAGAATAGAGGATAAACAAGTTAGTGTTTCCGGAGAAACAAACAATAGAGGAATGAGAGAGCTGCAAAGTTGGTTTTGCTAAATAGTGAACTACGTGGCTTTTTGCATGTCTCACATTTGTCAATCAAACAAGTCTGCCACTTATCACCACACACACAAGTCATTTGTCATATACATATGTTGCCAAGTGTCACACTAGGATTGGTCCAAAATTTAATATTTTTTAAAATTCATCAAAAATTTCAAAATACCCTAAATATACCAAAATTGACAAATCACATTTTAATCACATTTAACAACCTAATTATATCCGAAAAATGTCAATGAATGCATGTACAATCATATGAATGTGAAAAAATGTGCACATCATGTTTAGCTTATGCATGACATGCATTTTCCTAATTTCCCAGTAATTTCTCATAATTTATAATTCTAGCCTTAACATGGGTAATGGGATGTTACAATTAATCATTCTTCTTTTAATGTAGGTTAGGGGGGATGGTGTTCGTATTAGTAAATAAGAAATGACCCATTATGTGTGCATAATGGATAAATTATAAGAGCTAGAAATAAGAACATTATAGACGCCATGGGAGGCTTATTAGACTCAAGTCAAGGTTGAGAAAGTTTTAAAAATTAAGACCTATATTTGGTTGAATACGAACTTAGAAACAATCATATTGTAGCACATGTACCTATTTAGATGTGAAAAGATTAGACAAAACCTCATATATAGATGCATCCTAACACTTGTCTCTCTCTGGATATAAGAATTAAAGTTTCAATATCAAACATGACCTAACATACAATCGTGTGTCAACCCATGTTGATATTGAGAATCATAATTAAAAAACATGAACACATATACTATCAATATAAGGTTCCAATTATTTGATGTCGAAGTTCTAGTATGAAACTTGGTTTGAAATACAATAATATCCTAGCTTATTTCCATCATAGAAATCCTAATTCTATATTATTTAAAGCATGTTTTAAATAGTTCAATTAGTTTTAACTGTAGTTATTAAAAGTGATGATTGTTTTTATTCTTTTTTTATTGAACTTCTGAATCAATCGAAAAAATTTCTTTGTGGTGTTCAAATTACTTTATACATTTGAATCTTAATTCTTTACAAATTGGTCTTAAATTCTTTGTATTTTACAAGTTTGTACCAATTAGTCTAACTTAACTTTTTGGTAAGTTAGATTTGTTTTGCCCTAATTGCGTTCATTCCCTTTGCCAAAAGCTTGGTCTGTTCGATTGTCTTCTTATGCCCTTACGTCATGTCGTTTGTTGTTTAAATTTAAGGGGCTGAAGTAGTTAAGCTTGTGGTGTATGGTTTCTTATTTAGGATAGGTGGACCTTGTATCTTTTATTTTTTATTCAATTCAATTTTAACTTTTTAAAAAAAATCAAGATCTCCATGGCGATTATCTGCATAGCTTTTCTACCTATCCTAGGCTATCTTTAATTTGTCTCGAATAACTTGAATTTTATTTTTTGTCACCTGTACAAGCTCAGGACTTATTAGTTTCCTTTCTCCTACTTCATCTCAACATACTGGAGTTTTGCATTTTCTTCCATAAAGTGCCTCAAAAGAGGTCTTTCGAATACTGGCTTGATAAATGTTATTGTACGCAAACTCTATTAATGGTAGGTACGCATCCCAACTCCCCCTAAACTTTATGATATGGGACTAAGCATATCATCAAGTGTCTGGATAGTCCTCTCTGACTGTCCATCTATCTTGCGGTAAAAGTTAGTGCTAAACTTCAAATGTGAACCTAAGGCTTTTTCTAAGCTAGGACAAAGTCTTGATATAAACCTAAGGTCACAGTTTGAGACAATAGATATCAGCGTAACATGGAGTCTTATTGTCTTATCCACATAAAGTTAGGCTAACCTGTTTAAAGGGTAATCATTCTTGATTGGAAGGAAATGTGTGGACTTTGTTAACCTATCCACTATCACCTATATAGCATCGTGCCCCCTCTAACTCTATGAAAGTCCTACTATGAAGTCTATAGTAGTCTTCTCCCACTTCCATTCTGGGATAGGGAGGGGCTGCATTAATTCTACAGGTTTCTAGTGTTCTGCTTTTAACTATTGACAAGTTAGACACTTATAAACAAACTGTGTTATTTCCTGCTTCATCCTTCTCCACCATTAGTGTTCTTTGAGAGTATAGTACATTTTTGTACTTCCCAGATGCATAGTGTAAACTGAGGAGTGAGCTTCCTGTAAGATCTCTTTCTTTAAGTTTCCTATATCTGGTACACATAATCATTACCTCCTCATCACTGTACCATCTTCCTGATTATAAGATCTATTGTTGGGACCCGTTTCCGAAGAGACCGGATCCCAACTGGAAAACAGACGGACGGTCGCGAATCGGAATACAAATCGAAGTAAAACGGAAAACGAATGTCCGACATCCGGTAACAAAGATTGATCGAGAAACGAAGCGAGACGCGTTGGAAACCCTAAGATTAATCCAAAAAATTCCGATATAAATTTTTTTCATACATTTCTGTTCTCTTTCTCTTTATTCAAACTCATTCAAAACATAAACAATCCATACAATTTCCTTTTTGGAAACTCATCCTTGCACAAATTTCAATTCACTTAATTCTTCTTAATCATGCAATAACTCAAAAGTTCATCGTTGAACTAAACACTTATCT
>JAOTAZ010000004.1:13569022-13580182 GCA_025629785.1 Erythroxylum oxycarpum
TTAATTTATGTTACTTACTTCCTAACTAACTTAATTAATGCTAACTTAACTCCACTAATGCTTTAATCCCATTTAATCATGCTTAATTAATTAATTATTTACTTACATTTTACTAATGCTAACTAACTTTACTTAATCAAAGTCAACTTGATTTAATGCTAACTTAATTTAATTTACTAAGGCTTTAATTTTCCTTTAATTTGAACTAATCTCGCTTAATCAACTAGCATGCTTAATTAATTAAGAAAATAAAATGACTAAATTAATAAAAAAAAATTTCGGGGCTAATAACCTGTATCTCATTCATGAGAAGTCCCAGTCTCTGGACATGTTCAAAAACTATAAGGTTGAGGTTGAGAATCAATTTAACAAAAGAATAAAAAGTGTCAGATCTGTCTGTGGTGGTGAATACTATGGTAGATATGACAGATCAGGTGAACAACGTCCAGGACCGTTTACTGAGAGTATTAAATCCTGAGATATTTTCAAGAATCACATAAATTAGAGGGAATGTTCTTGTCTTTAATCTAAAAAGTATAATTGTTGGATTTAATCCATGGGCACACACGCACACACACACGTGCACACACACACACACGCACCAATATATATATAAATTAATTTTATATTATGAGCTATCATAAAGTTAAGCTCAGTTAAAGTGATCTATTAAAGTAAAAGGTTTTGGGAATAATATATATAATAAAGTATGAGCTTTAATGTGTAGAGACTCAATAGTCTGATTTTTATTTGATAATGGGTCAAAATAGAAATAAGAAAAACTATATAAAGAATTAAGGCTATGGTCCCCAAGTCAGATGTGTGATTATGTTTTTCTAATATCTCATCAGTTAGAAAAGTGACGAATAACCACAAGACTTAAAAATCACATTATTCTCATAGATTTAGGTACGCTTCTGCAACATATCTAAGTATTCTTAATGATTTGACAAGATTGTTTATACGATTGGTGATTGTTTTTTTCACCATTACGAAATTTAAACTCTATCAAGTGATATTAGAGCTTTTTTCATGTTAGATCATCGAGAATTTTTAATTATTTCTCTTCCATATTTATAGATTATTTTTGATTGCATGGATTCGGTTATTCCGGTATATATATCTAGTTTCAACATTTGGCTAAAAACAAAAAGTGAAACAAATGACGATTGATTGTTTTCAAAAGCCTTTAATGTTTATCCAATTGTGATCTTTCAATAATGTTACTTTTTACTTAACAAAAGCCTTGACGATTGGATAAAAATCAGAAACCACTTTATTTGGTTTTATATTTAACCATTTGATAAAGACTATAAACAACTTTAGGGTTTTATATATATGGTGCGTGCTTTAGCATCTTGGAATCAAATATTTTATATTATAAATTATGACTTCTATTTCCATAAATTTAGGCATAAAGCTTATTTTAGAAACAAATGAAATATTTCGTCAACTGGTACATTCAACTATTCTACAAATTTTATATTCAGTTTATACATGATGTTTCAGTATATGCAGTTTTGGCATAAATCAATTATACGTGCTTTTAGTTTATATTTTGCATGAAAATTGAATTCGGTTAACTAAGGTTAATATAATCAATGTTAAAATTGATTGTTCAAGGTATGTACAAATATTGCTGTAGTTGATCTTTTATTAATATTGTCAAATAAATTGATTGAAACAATATGTTGTCAAAGTAACCTCTCTCATGGAAATTAATTTATATTATAATATTAAGATGGTTGTGCATGGGTAATTCATAGGAGTATTCACCAACCTAAATGAAGGTCAATATTTTGGCCAAAATACATGTAAACTTGCGGTGATAAATACGTGACAATTATTAAGTTAGCCAAGTGAACAATTAATCAATCCAAAGAAAGGTTAATTGTTTGACAATTTTGTTATTGTCAATATTTGATTACTGCATCAAGAGTACCACTCACAAGTTGATCATTTCTGTTCAAAGACTAAATATTAATGTTGTGCTAGGTATCTTGTGATGGGCTTTTACCATTATTTGATTTTATATGATTATGTCGAATTTATATGATATTGTTTGTTGGTTGTTTTATTCTCTATTCAGTTGCTACTGCAACTTCTATTATTACTGCCATCACGACACAAAATTTAAGGTATGGAAAGAGAATGTTATGATTGTTCTTGGTGTTATGGATCTAGACCTTCCATTAAAGACTAAATGACCTGTTGATCTTATAGCTGACAGTTCCTCTGATAATATCAGGGTGGAAATGTGGGAATGTTCAAATCGCATGAGTCTTATGACCATAAAGCGAACTATTCCGAAAACCTTCAGGGGCATTATGTTTGAAGGGGTAACTATTGCCAAAGATTACCTTGAGGAAATTGAAAAGAGGCTTGCCAAGAGCAAAAAGGCTGAAACAAGTACTATTTTGACAAATCTCATTTCAATGAGGTATAAGGGAAAAAAATATAATGGAGTACATTTTGGAGATGTCGCATCTTGCTTCGAAACTAAAGGCAATAAAGTTAAACCTGTATAAGGACTTGCTTGTGCACTTAGTTTTAATCTTTTCTTCCACAATTCAGTCAGTTTAATGTTAGCTATAATTGTCAAAAGGAGACTTGAACTCTAAATGAGTTCATTTCTCATTATATGTAAGAAGAGTAAAAGCTAAAGCAAGAGAAGACAAAGAGTGCTCATTTGGCAACTACCTCAAAGGATAAGAACTTGAAAAGAAAGAAGGGTAAGGAAGATGCAGGTGCCGCATCATAAAAGAAACAACAGGATAAGGCTTTTGCTTATTTTTTTATGAAAGTAATGGACACATGAAAAAGGATTGTACCAAACATCACACATGGCGTGCAAGGAAAGGAACATTTCTCGATTCGGTTTATTTTGAGGTTAATTTAATTTCGATATGCATACACAATTGGTGATTAGATTTTGGTGCTACTACTCACATAAATTTGTTTGTGTAGGGTTGCCTGAGCGACTGAAAGCCAATTGATGGTGAAAGATACATTTATGTGGGAGATGGTAAAACGGTAGAATTTAAGGCTATGCAACTTTTAGGTTATTTTTGAAGACTAGTTATTATTTGGATTTGAATGAGACTTATATTGTACTATCATTTATACGGAATTTAATTTCTATTTCTGCATTGAACAAATTTGGTTGCTCTTGTTCATTTGGAAATGGTCAATTTAGTCTTTTTCAAGATTCAATGCTTGTTGGTACGGTTTCTTTATCATTTGTTGATAACCTATATTTGCTTAATACTGTAGCACCCCATCCCCGCAAGACACGTATCCGACATCCTGAGGGATATCCGAGACCGTGCCCCATAAAAGTGCATGCTAGAACACTCATTTAGTCAAAACTTATAACAAATTTTTTTTCCAAATACAATCAAATGCGCGAAAATTAGTAAACAATTTGGGCTCACTTTCATTCATATACTTCTTCAATCAACACATTACAATCAATAGAATTTCACTAGCCAATTGGGGCAGACTATAAATACAAAACACTATTTTATAGAAATTGCGAAATACAAATTTATACAAGAATAGGAGAATACTAATGCAGACGTGAATTGATCCCAACCTTTATCTCTGACTTGTATGTAATAGATATACTCCTGTTTGTCTAACGGGGTATTCTTCTGACCCTGAAAAATAATTGCAAATTTTGGGTGAGTTTTGCGAACTTAATGAGTGAACATCATCGATGGCTCACCCAATCACTTAATACATAATTTACATTCACATCATTCCACATTTCACATTCAATACAATTTGATCATTCCTATTATACCTATGCAATACACATGAGATTCACTTTCCATTTATTACTTTGTTGTGACTGAGTGCCTAAACTGTCCCATATAGGGCTCATTGATAATTGTCCCATATAGGGCTCATTAATAACTGATATAAGGCTCATTAATAACTGTCCCATATTGGGCTCATTAAACATTGAGCCTGAGGCTCTGAATAAATTTTGAGCTCGAGGCTCTTTTTCACTCGTTAAACTTTAAGCTTTGATCGGTGGCTACTCTGGTCATAACTGCCATTATGTTTCACGCATTCAAGAAATGAAATGTATCAATCACATTTGCGTGATCCTATTCAATCACATTCCCATATCATCGGACCATAGTTCTACTTTCAACATTAAGTTAAGAATCACATTTTCACTTACATGCAAATAATCATTCAAAACACATTTATCATCAAATTACGTACATTTAGTTCATCTCATCCACATGCAAGCAACACTTCAATATCTCATCCTAGCATCACAATCATTGGACCTCTTGTCCGGAAACCAACACAATCAATCACGTTCATATAGACATTCAGTAGTTAATCAATACCAAAATTCAAACAAAACAAACAATGAAATGAGACCATCTAGATCTACTCACAGTACGCTCCAGATTAGCATTTGCTTCCAAATTATAGGAGCGCCTAAATGCAGTCATTTAACCTGAACAATCCATTTATGCAAGATACACATACATCACAATTTGTAAAATCATAAATGTTTAATAATGCACATGAATGAAAAGAATTATGTACAATGCATGTTCATGACAATTCCAGGTATTTATCCATCAATTTCAAAACAAAATCATTATCATATGAAAACTCATCTAAGTATAACTTATACTTAGGTTTATGACTCACTAAAACCATTAAATTCACAATTCATTTCTCATTGAATCACTTCAGATTTTTCCAAGACACCCCTTTCGGGTCTATTATTCACGTATAATAGGAAGGTAAAAATGAGGTAATTTGGTCAAACTCTCTTCTAGAAAGATGTTCCTCTATGTCTTATGTTTCTATTGACACCAAAATCACGAACTTTGGTTCAGAAATTCGGAAGATATGCCTAAAACATTATCGGGTTGTTGATATACAAAAATAGTGTATTATGCACATCTTCTATCCAGAATTTGAATATCTTAGAAAATGAATCAAAATTCTACTTCTTCAGATAATTTGTAGCCATATTTCTCTACTTTACTCCAAATAAAAAACATCTCATTTGGATGACTAAAGATCAAGATATAACCTAATTACCCAAACATGTTTAGTGAAAACACACCAGTTCCTGCTCTTCCAACAGATTCCTTCACTTTCTTTCGATCAAATTTTTCCAAATAAATTCAAAATGCTACAATTTTTCATGGAGAGATACAAAAATATGCTAGGAATCTATTGGTTCAATAATCACTTCATTTTGTGGTCGAGTTATGAAGTTATGACCAAAAGAATCAATCATGCTCATGTCCTCAACCACATTGTACCTATCTCAAGATAATTGGCATAACTTTCACTAGGGAAATCAGATTAAGGTAATTCTTGGATAGTTTGAAAGAGGACTTCTATATCTACAACTTTCATAAAGACTCCAAAGTGAAATTCTGTCATTTAGAGACACACGGCCGGGTGAAATTACACAGTCAGATTGTGTCTTTCGGGTTAGACGCATCAAAAACACATGGGCCGTGTGAATTTACACGACTTGACTGTGTAACCTTTGGGTTTACTAAATTTTTCATCTCCAAAACCCCTACAAAGGATCATAAACCCATTCTAACATCACATATACTCTTAATCTTCCCAAATTCGCCTCTTCTTATGCAATTATCACTCTATAACCATTCAAACACCAAGTATAATTCATTCATTCTCAATTCCTAACTCATTTAATTCATCATCTCTATGGAAAATGTCTTCAAATATATACCCAATTTCAACTCAACATCATCCATGCCCATTTCATATTCCACACTAAATCATAAAAACCTAAAATATAACACATTCCTACACACTCAAAACATAACACAACATAAACATTCATCCACAACTTTTGCTACACCCAGTTCCTAATTTCATGTCAAGATTTGAGACTCTTAAAGACAGAATTTTAATTTGATGTCTTCATAAGAAATGTATCCATATGTCTCTAGTTTAATACGAACTAAGAATCACCTCAATTGAACAACTATAGAAGAAGTTATTGCTAAAAGACTGAAGCATATCCAAAGATTAAGTTGCTGCACATTTTCCAGCTCAACTACCAAATTTTGTGTCCAAATCTTACCCTAATACAACTCATACCAAGATCACCTTTTCTACCTCATCACTCCTCATTCTCAACTCCAATTCAACTCATTTCTACACTCAACCATTAACAAAAACAGGTTATAGATGCATTTCTATACTCTTTAACTTCCAATTCTCATTAAAACATCCATTTCACAACTAATTCATCTTTAAAACATGTGTAGCATAACTTATAGTTTCTTACTCATCATATACAACATCAATCATTCATAAACAACTCCTAACCCATTATTTAGCATTTACATGAAACAAACATCAATATATACATATATATATGTGTTCACTTCTTCACTAACATTCTAGCATATACAAAACTCCTTATCATGATCATTCAACCTACATAACATTTCTATAAACCACTACTCATTAATAAAACAAGAATTTTTTTTACACACCCTTCACTATTCACGACACCCATATACCCAAAACACCATTTCATGAAATTAACCTCTAAATAACATCACACATGCTTCATTTAACCAAAACCCATGATATTTGACAAGATACTTACTTGATTTAACTTCCAACTCTTCATAATCACCATTAAACCCTAACTCTCTCATCTCCACCATCATCAACTTTCATGGAGGAATAGGTTGGGTCTTTTAGGAAGAATGAAGGAGAGAGCAAGGTGGAAGAGTAGCATGAAAGATGAGATTGAAGGGGTAAAACTCATGAAGAAGAGAGGGAGAAGAGAGCTACGAAAATGGAGAGAGGAAAAGAACCAGAGCAAAGCTCCAATTTCCCCTTTGTAAAGAGAAGCTTCGTGAAAGACAAGAAGGGGGGGGGGGTTCTTTTAATTAAACCTAATGACTTCAGACATGGTTGGGCAAGTGACACTTGTCACTTGCCACATGTCCCATTTCTAAGGCATTAGATTGGTTCCTCTCATTTAACTAATTCCATCAACTTCAATTTCTACTCCAATTGTTCCCCAATTTTCAATGGCACTTGTCAATAAATCCTAAATTCACTTATCAAAATTTTCATTGCCATTGGACAGTAATTTCTACTATCATTTAACAATTGTTTTGCCACTTGGCAATTTTCCTAGTTCAAAAATGCCCAACAATTTCTAGAGATTTCTCCAAAAACTCCAGAAATTCTAAATTAACAAATACACTTTCCAAATCAATTTTTCAACACATAAAACCACATTTCTCAATATACTCACATATATAAACAATTATACCCAGAAATTGTCAATAAATGCATGTACAATTATTTTGATGTGTGTAAAAATTCAAATTCATGTGCATATATGCTAACATTATACATGAGCATGAATTGCATTTTCTTAATCTCCCTTTCAGCTCACAGGTACCAAATTTTAAGGTTCTAACCCTTAGTATAGGAACGGGATATTACATAAAGCATCGAATAAGAGAATTTATCGAAAATGAAGACCACATGACTATAATCATTATTAATTTAACTGAATAAATGATTTCTTTTGAAGATTAATTTTAGCATGAAATTTGTGTCTAAATTTACGATTTATGAGATTTTATTTATTGATTCAAACATCATTTTCCATAATCCAATAGAATAGAGATATCCATTATTAGAAAGGGGAAGATGTTTCGAGTTGAATCTTCTCAATTATCACCATTTTCATCATAATATTCATGGTTTTTGTCAAAATATTAAAGGAATGTATTAAGGGACAACAAAGAAGATTACAAATAGCCTAATGGGAAAATCACATACATTAGTGAGGAGATTTGAGTGATATCACTACTAAAATAACAAAAATACAATCAATCACGAAGCTAGCAACTTAAGCTTCCATAAAGCCAATTACCTTTCTTCTTAAGAAAAGAGTCTCCTTAATAGTTTGTGGAATCATAAATGTTGTCTCTTTTATAGTAGCAATTGTTTTTACATCTCCCATTATACCTTTCATTCCATTTAATATGGATGCAAGTCCAAAAACAATAAAATAAGTCTCCAAAGTGTCTATATGAATATCAAAATGATACATCAACCATTGAATGGTTTTAAGAATAAATTCCTAGTGGTTAGATCAGTGTCTTACTTAGCTTGCTAGAAATATTGAAAACTGACTTTCCTTTCCAAAAAAAAATGCCAGATCTTGAGATATCTAGTAAGTAGGAAGGTTTTTATCTCTTTAATACTTGAGTTAGAGCTCAATTGTTATTCTCTATGAGCTCAGAGACATTATCATCCAAAACCCAAGTGATCTAGCTACTAGACTCCAATCCGTTGGATCAACTGTCCATAACCTATCTAATTATCATACCAAATAGAGGATTTTTCACCTTTCCCCACTTTACAAAAAATATGAGCTTTAACTAAGTCTCTAAGCTGCAGGTGTTGTCTAAGAAACCAAAAGTATGAGGGAATCTTTTACACCTTCCAAATGCATCTTCCTTTCAAGAACTAACTACGTAGCCATTTCATCCAAAATGATGCTTTATTATTTATGGCCCACCAAAGTCTTTTGATAATCATGGTTGGATTAGTAGCCTTAATATCATTGAATCTCATACCACCTTCTTCTTTAGGGGAACAAATATCTAAACACTTGACTTTAGCAAAACCCTCCACTCCATCATAATGACTTCATAGAATTTTCCGAGCAATCTTTCCTACAATTTGATAAGCTTTTTTGAAAGAAAAATGCGGGACCACAATAGATGTTTAATGAAAAGAGAGTAGATTTAACCAATTAAAGTTTTCCATCAAAAGAAATTAATTTGTTTACGCAAGAGGAGAGTCTTTTCTGAACCTTTTCAATTTGAAGGATGCATTTTGTGAACCTCAGCTGTCTGGAGGAACTAGGCAAGCTTAGATATAACAATGGAGGAAGCTTTCTACTCATTTCATTGATTATGGATATGCATGATTATATACCAGAGGCTATTTTAAAGATTAAAAAATGGCTCTTGTTGAAGTTGAATGTGCTTTACAAAATAAAAGTAAATCATCTATAAAGTACATATTTTTCGATGAGACTTTTCTACATCTAGAATGAAATCTAAAGTTAGGATTAAAGCTAACCTCATGTTTAATAAGAAGAGTTAGAGCTCCCTATATAAAATGAAGAGGTATGGAGATATAGGATTCCCTTGTCTTATTCTTCTAGCCCCTTTGAATAACTTAAAAGGGCTTCCATTCGCCAATATAAGAAGCAATAGAGACACATTCCTTAATCTAAAAGATGAACTATCCAAGGAATCCAACCACTTCCAGCTAGTGGGATAAGAAATCCTAGTTGATACTATCAAAAGCTTTATTAAAATCAACTTTGATAGAGTAATTAACAAGGGTTCAACCTTTTATGTATCCTTTAAGAAGCTCATGAACTAGCAAAATATTATTCACAATTTATCTATTCTCAATGAAAGCACCTTTATTGTCAGTAATGAGAGTATTAACAACTTTCTTCAATCTTATAGTAATCAATTTGAAGATGATCTTATAGTGGAAATTAGTGCAAGAGATAGATTTGTAATTAATGAATGAAGCTAGATTACAAACTTAGGAAGCAAACAGATAAATGTTTTATTAATCTCCTTTAAAAGCTTACCAATTCTGAAGAACTCATGAGGAGCTTCAAATATCATTTTGCCAACTACATCTCAAGACTTCTGAATGCAAAATCCATTCAATCCATTAGGCCCAGAGGCTTTCATCCCATCTAACATAAAGATAGTATCAACTATTTCCTTGCCTTCAATTGGTACTCTCAGAAAAGAGGTCGTCTCTTGAGGAATTTCTTTTGGAGATGAAGCTGCTTAATAAAGATAAAGATGATTTAAAAGCTTTGGTAAAACCTAACAGCTTGCTTTGAGTTTCTAAACACAATAGTATTGGTTAGATCTAGAGACTGACTTCTCAACACCTTTTCTATAAACCTTTAAAGAAACCAATCGGATGGGCCAAGAAGTTATTAAATCTGAATGGATAAAGCCTCACATAATAGGAGAGAAAACTAGACAACTTTATAGGTTTCCGGTCAGAGAATAAGGGTCTGAGAATTTGGCTATATTATCAGGGAACTTAGAAGACCAACATGAATTTACTGGTGCAACTACTATAAAACTACATTAGAAAAAGGACATTATTAGTTGAAAGAGGGCTTTCATGTGTTAATCATTCAATTAAATGATATAGAAAAGGATTAAAACTTAAGGAGGAACATGTGATAAGTTGTTAGGAGTATATATTGGTAAAATAGAAGTTGGGCCACATAATATTGAGTAATATCTTAGAAAGAAGAAACAGTGTTGTAAAATTATTACCGTAACTTGTTCATTAAAGAAACTATATACTTGTATCCCTGATTCTCCACTGTAATGATATTAATTGCATTAGAAATTTTTTTATCGATACATATGACAACCTATAATTTCTTAGTAAATATATAAAATTTGAAAATTTTAAGAATGCTAAAATTACTGGAAAATGCTTCAGATTATCTATTTTATGTATTTATGTATCAAATAACTTCTTTCTATACTATAGAAAAATTCTATTGAGTGGAAATATGTGTACATATATTTATCCATCAATATAACATATTAACTATTTCACAAGTTTAGATCAATTTTCATATGAATTAAGAATCTTTACATAATATTGAAATAAACCTAAATGCTTCATATAATGTCTAAAAATTTAAGTGCAAGAATCATATCTATGTATCTGTGTTATAAAATTGTATAAGTCTTATTTTGTACCTAAATTATAAAAAACGTATAACAAGAAAATTATCTTAAATTCCTTTAATAAATATTCTTAACTAAGTAACTCCTTATCCAATTGTGTTTTAATTTATGATATGTTGAGAATATAATGAAAAAGAATTTTATTTACTTGTATAATCTATTAAATGCCACTTTATATAAGTTATGAACTACTTTTTTGGATATTTATTTAATGGTTGAAATTCTTAAGTCCTTAATTGCTTTTAACTTCTAAACCAAACTGAAATTGTGCTAATAAAGTTTAGTTTAAGGAAATGGTTGTCTTATATAGTAATTTTTTATTACTTTAATATCATTC